>SJJU01002824.1:0-14569 GCA_012932125.1 Conopomorpha cramerella
CACTGCTGGACGAGGGCCTCCCCCAATGAGATCCGTCATTTGGGGTGAAATGCCAGTAATCGCCACACTTGGCAGGCGGGTTGGCGATCGCAGTGGTGTTATGGTTTAACTCACAGAGAGTGCTGCTGCCAGTTCTCTGGAGAACTCCCTCGGTCGCCTCTTACGACCCCCATGACGGGAAAAGTTGGGCTGGAGTGGTGACACATGTATTCTATTCTCCGTCACCACACAATATTGCACTTCACAATTTGAGTGTTGCATAGTGTACATAGCCATTTAAAAAGAGACCCATTGGTACACACCTAATATCCTAGTACCTCCTAATGTAAATCCAAGTACCTAACCACTAGGCCAGACACTGTTATGAAGATTTATTGTGGTATTCATAAAGTTAAAGGTTTGAAAAACTGGTCAAATGTATGCTAAATATGGACAAACATGTCAAGATATGTGATAGGTACTTGGTCAATCTTTTAACTTTTTATGAATATGGCAGTTAGAGTTTTATCATGCTGATATTTTATCCTACAGGTACTACATACTATTTAACTTGTTAACTATCAGGAGCTTGTCAGCAAATGGGGAAATAAGTCCTAAGAATTGTAAGAAAGGCACCAAATGTGATAATTGATCTCAGAAAACAGTCAAAATTAACGTAACAATACAACATTTTATGACAGCAATCATAATTTCAACTAATAAACTTCAAAATTATACACTAAAAAAATAAAACTAGAAAATATGTTGTAGTATTGCAGCCAACAATACCTCAGAAAGGGGGATAGTATTGACAATAAATCAGGGGATGGATAGGTTTGTATGGATATTATAATTCAATATTTACCAGGTAAATTGGTCACAAATCCACTCATGACCAATATGCATTGCAGCATCGAGTCAAATAACTTGAGCTTGTCTTTGATAATTCTATTCTAAATATTGAATTACAAGTATGTATGGTTAAAAAAGTGTGCAAGTAGAAAAGAATAGGGCTTGATTGGTGGTGGGCTTGTCTTGTTTATAAAAACCTAAGAAAATAATAAAATTCATACAAACCTAACTCCCTGACATGAAGTATCAGTTTAGCAACCATATTCATGTATTCCTCTCGGGTCTTAGCTTTGATGTAGACATGGTTCTCCATGTCATTGCTGGTACGGGCCATTTTCACTCCCGAAAGTAGGATGGCCTCTTCACTGTAAGGTAAAATATTAAAAACATTATACATAGCTAACTGGGCAACTGACAGGGAATTTGGAATGTTGAAAATATTTTAGAGTTAGCAATCACAGTGGCGTGCAATTGGAGAGGCCTATGTCCAGCAGTGGACAAGTATGGGCTGATGATGATGAAAATATTTTAAGATGTGAAATCACCAATGAAAACCCAAAACCTGGCAAATATGTGATGCATAAAATTCTGCAAATTCAGTCAAGACATTTTTGGAGTAATATCGCAACTAATACTGTGACATGAGAATTTTTGAGATAGACAACACTATTTTTTACATATAAAAAAAAATTAACTTGATTGAAAAATATATATGCCTTATAAAGTATTGTTGAAGCCTCACTTTGCACCATAGCTAGTTAAAAGTCAGGTAATTTGGATGATGTTTTAAAAAACTATATTTTTAATGAAGAGACATTTAATTAGTTCAGAGTACAACTGAAGACTGAGTTAAAACTAACAAGGTCCACCTAGGCCAGAGAAGCCATGACAACATAGGGATGACAACCTTGGAAGGGTCCAAGGATGATAGATTCTAATACTTCAATTCAATGTTGCAATCTATAGGCTATGATTCTGAAGACTCTGGGTTGTGTACAGTCACGGTCCGTCATAACTAGCTTGGGTCCAAGTGTAGCGTCAATTTGAATTAGTTGTCCAATGTACCCACTTCCAAGAGATCTAACCATTAGCATATTGGAGCCAACAGTGGAGCTTGAGGATCTAATATTGGGGTAAGATGGATGGTTTAAATGATAATACAGTTAGACTTCATACACTAGATTCGTCAAAGACATACTCACATTTTTGCCACGACATTTTGTCGAAAACTTTGGGTCCTCCAGTTATCTTCGGGACCCATGGTGTGAAGCTGTTTTAAATTGTCCATTAAAATATCACCGATACACTTTTCCTGTAAACCTGCACAGTACTGGACCCTCGTGCCAAATAGAACACTTAACTTACAACAAAATAGCTATACGATACACTATTTGCAGTTTATTTGTGAAAATTAAACACAAATGAACGACGACGCTGTGCCCTACCAAAAAAATATCCCAACTGACGGAAGAACTGACTGACGTGCACTGCCGGATAAAGTATGACTGATGACAACTAGAGATGTGGTTGAATCATACGATGAATAGGTATTTAAAAAAACTATTGTTCTACTAGAACCAAATGGGAAAATCATAATCACTCTATAACTTTCGACTTTTGGCAGAACTATTTTTTATGGTTATTTTGTGGTTGTGTTTCCCGTGAGGTCCCATTTAAAATTGGCCTAAGCCTTACTTATTAAAAAATATCAATTTGTCATAATCACTAAGGAGACAAATTATCATTTTAGTCTCTGCATAGACTTATTCCTTGCACTGTTCATTTCGGTTTCACGATTTCCAAACTATAAGTGTGAGAGAGATTTTAAAAGCCTCTGTTAGCGAACAAAAAAAACACAGCAACGTCTCATACACGACAACACCTCAGACCAGACACAGTACCACCTTCTGTCTGTCTCTTTCCCATCAAAATTAGATGTACAGTCGAACAATTTGAATCATGACCCAATTCGTAGATATTTTCTTTAAAGACGTCAAAACAATTAAGAGTTTCTTTTTTAGTACATAGGATGTTTTGAATCTGAAGGCCATTATGTCACCTCAGTTCACAGACCAATGCAATTTAATCTTTGTTATCACGGCATAGAATGCAATGCTCTGTAAGTGATACATAGGCATACATGTGTCACTGTCAGCAGTCATTGTTGTCGCTCTGATTTTGTCTACAGATGAAAAAACTCTTGAAGCTGTCCAATATTTTACTTTTTAACTTCATAAATTTGCCATATAACAGTTGTTTGACACCCAACTGCATGTATCTCGAGACGGGTCTCAACCAGTAGCCTGACAAGTAATAAGTGGAGGAATCTCGCGATTTTCGATCTTACCATATTCTAATGTCAGAAAGAAAATCACCTTATCGCGTATCTGGGTCATCAGTTGGTTCGACTGTACCAAACTCAAATACCCAATACCTACTCTGCTACGCAGTAAGGGGTAGTAAATATTTTCTCGTACTAAAAAGCGCCAATGGAACTGTTTTTTTTTTTTAATGTTATAGAGTAAAAACTGGGTTTCACGATACAGGCACGGCCTAGCGTGAACCCATCGCAAACCCGAAACTAAGCGTGACTCACATTTGCTCCAAGCCTGAAAAATTTATAAATTTAAAGTAAGTGCTTATTTATAAGAAATAGGTTTAAAAATATTTATTTATTTTTACTCTTTCATTAATTCTGGTATTGTTGTCTGGTTTTATTCTAACCGTTAGAATCGGATTGCAAGTCTAGTTATTCTTGGTCAGAGCGACTCTAGGTGGGTACCTAGAATGTCAACTCAACAGAGTCAATATTTGACACCTCAGAGGATCTCACAATTTGATTTTAGAGAAGGCGTTTTTTTAAGAACGTCCCTTATCACTGGACACGTACACTTCTACAAATCCACACCCGGCGACGCAGCACGTAGGAAGCGCCAGTAGTGCAATTCTCGTATTTTCGTCGATACTAAAAAAGTCTCAACTTAGTCCAAACTCTCTTGTTACTATCGTTCTCGTGTTACTATCGAATTTCAATAGTACCTACGTCAAACGGCTCGGAATCGTCAAAGCGTATTCTCGTAAACAAACAAACTAAAATTACTCTTCTCAAACAAACGGTAGGTATTCTGGTAATTTTTGAACTCGACTGAACTCGAGCGTAAGCTAAACCAAAACGTAATCGTGATCGAGCAAAAATACGAGAATTGCACTACTGATTTGATTCTTAGAGCCCGATGTATGCCTTTGGGGAGGTCTATGTTAAATCTGTTCGTCTATGTCCAGCAGTTGACATCTGTGAGACGATGATCAAAAGTGTTGTTTGCTAAAAGTTAGTTTAACATAGACGAAACCTACTCGGTTAGTTTTTAGGTCACGATCATCTTGCACGATTTGCTTAATGAGTTGGTTATCAAAATAACGATATTTGCGAAATGGATACCACTGTACATAAACCACACCAGAAGCCTGAAAGACAATATGGTGCAAAACTTAAAATTATTGGAAATTATTGAAAATCCTTTATATTGGGACGAAAAACCAGTTATTGCATTATTTACCTATTATTTACAGCTATTTATTTATCCACTTAATTCCAACAGCGAAAGAGATTTGCCACGATATCGTGATAAGCCGAGGTTCGCGATCTCTGCCTACTACCCCTCGGAGAACCGGCGTGAAATTTTTATTTTCCATGTAGTCAGGCAGTATTATTAGCATTGAAAATAAAAAGTATATAATTTCGACTATCTTTGTCCAAGAAAAAAAAATCGATACATAAATTCGAGTAAGTTTTATAAATCTCCTCACTATTCACAAACATATTGTACTGTCCAGATGGACAAACACTACTGACAAAACTGACGGATTAGAAGCACGAGTCGCGTGCATAGTGGGCGCGAGAATTGCGAGCGAGATTGCCTGAGAACTTGAGAAGTACTGATTACTTGTTTGCTCGAAATTCGCATGTTGTTTTTACTTAAATTGATTTTTGAATAAAAAATAACAAGATGTCTACGTCGACCGTACTTCGTGTTAAACGTAGGCTTGAAGATAATCCACAAGATGCTTTGGTTCTTATGTGTAAAAGAGCCAAAACAGAAGCAGACCAAGAACTGTCCCCTTCTTTGTTTGTTTTCAGAGGGACTGTAGAAAATCAGGTAATGATTAAAAATTATCAGACTTTCTTTCGCAATGTAAAAAACTTATAATATTCAGTTGCAGCTACACTGTTATATACATAATGATAGGTTATGTTTATTGCAGGAAACAACAACAGTGAAGAATCTTTTACCGAAAAACAACATAAAATTAGACCCGAAAACAAGTGTGACCGACATAATAACGAAAATACGAAAAGAACGTAAAGCTGCATCTACAGAAAGTAGATATGAAATTGTTAATTGCACAAGAGGACTAACAGAAGAATCTGATGTGAAGACAGAGGAAGTGTTCGATGTTGTGGATTTGAAGGAGAGGAAGGAAGACGTTGTTGGAGATAGTTATGCCTATGATTTGTATACACCTGCAAAATCAGATTTTCATATATCAATGTTGGATGGTTTAGTAAGGTGTGTACAAAATTTTCTATATTTGTAAAAGAAAACTACATGCATAGAGGCATAGTGTTCATATAAGCTTCATTAACTATTTTTGTGAAGTTTGTAGACAGTGTTTTGTGTATATCTTGAACTGCTCAAAACTGCTGCTTTTTTGCCACAACTGTTTGAAACTGTCATGTTAGGCTGAACACAGTAAATTGTACTGATATTTTGATTATTACAATGATTGAGAGGTGATGGAAACATAAACTAAATGTCAACTATTAATACGGAGTATTAAACACAGTTGCCAGAATACAATAGGAACACTGTTATTCAATCACTATCAGTCTAATCTACCTAGCATAAAACAGCTTCCAGCTGTCTGTCCCTATGTATGCTTATATCTTTAGAACTACCCGATGGATTTGAATGTGGTTTCGTTTAGTAGGTAGAGACTGATTCCAGGGGAGACCAGAATGTTATTCTGAAACTTCTTTTCCGATATAGACAACTCTAGAGATAGATAAAAGAGTGAAATTGGATTGAAAACCTTACACTCCATGACCTTTTTTTGGAGTAATATTATTTTTGGCTGTTTGTTCTTGGTAACAATTTATTAATTAACAAAGGATTTACAATTTATTCATTAACAAAGGAAAGGTAGTTCAGTAGTGATTAACATACAAAGTACGGCTATAAATCAATCATTATCCTTATTATTTTCACCAACATTACAATTACAAACTTTTTTGGTTTTTGTGTTAGTTTGAAAGTTATAATTAAGGACCATCTTGTCCATAAAAAGTTAAAATATTTCCTAAGTAGATGACAATAAGTATGAATGTTAAGTAATATCAGCTTTTGAACCAAAAGGAAGAAATTCTCAGTAAAATTGTACTATTTTTATGTTTGTTACCTCAGAACTTTCAACTGAATGAACCAATTTTGATAATTATATTTTATTTGAAACCTGGTGACGTACATATATGTACCATATCCTACTAATATTATAAATGCGAAAGTTTGGATTGTTGTATGGATGGATGGATGTTTTATTTCTTAATGCAAAAAGTACTGGACTGATTTTGATGAAAGTTGGTAGCATTATAGCTTATAAACTAGAATAATATATAGACTATAAAGTATATTGGTAAAACAATGTTTGCCAGGTCAGCTAGTAAGTTATATTTTTGTACAGTTTCATTGAAATCTGTTGTGTAGTTTTTGCATGAACAGAGTAACAAACATTGATAAAACCTTTCGTGTTTAATAAGTATTGACATGCACTGTGATTAAGTGATCTGTCTTTTTACCTTACAGCATAGAAAATATTGAGACCGAATTGATTTTTGGATCGTACCGAGACAACGGTCAACGGAGTCCCAACACATCTGACGGAGAAGAGTCTGACGACTCAAACGACGAGAACAACTGGAGGAATGACTACCCCGACACCGATCACAGTAGTATCGAGGAAGATGACATGATCCGAGCTGTCAAAAGAATTGACATAGGTAAGCATTGTCTAAAATCCTTGATATAGGCTGTATTTTGCGTGTATATAAAAGGTTTGGGATACATGTTTTGTTCTCCGTTATGCAATTTATTTTATAGTATATTAGTTGGACGTAGTTGCACAGAAAGGACTCAATCCACAGCAAGAGATATTCAGATATAAGCGCTATTGACCTCCGGTTTCGAGTACTTTTCACGGTTCTGTAAACCTGCCTGTCTTAAGAGGAGACTAAACAGGGGAATAGAGGTTGTGGGTCACCCCGGTCAGGGGCCTAGATGACGAACCTAAAACGATCCCAGTGGAGGGGCGGTAGCGAGGTGTGGTCCCCAGCGCCCAGCACTGCAGACTGCAAGGGAGAGAGAGCTAAAATATTCCTCAGCGTGTTTCACTACTCACAGCGACGGTGACACTGCACCGGTCGGTGCATTCTTTGGAGATCCCGGAGTTACTCGATATGAACCGTCTATGGCCACAGGATAGTTTTGAAAAGTTTTTATTTAACTTGCAATGTATGTAAGGATGTTTGGGTGGAATATTGCGACCCGATTTTGAAGTAGATGTACTCAACCGATTGAGCTGAAATTTTGTATGTACCTTCGGTTTGGATGACAATGCATGGTACACTATGTGACGTTTTTCAAAATCCAACATGGCGGCAGTTACAAGATGGCGGATTAACTATTTTTAATGCACCCCATATATGGGTATCAAATGAAAGGTCTTGTTAAGAACAACTGGAAAAATATTTTTTTATTTAAATGCCCTAAAAAGAAGGAAATAAATTTTTACTTACAAATTTTAACTATTTATAGCCTATATACACAATTCATAAAATCATAAAAGCTTGTTGCGTTTATTAATTGGTGTGTTTTTGACATAAACCAGTCACTCCCCTGGGCGCCCAGCCGCTATCCATAATTTCCCCTTCGAAAAAAAAAGTTATTTATTTCTAAACCCAACTTCTTTCACTTACAGAAGATGACTTATCAAGTGATGGAGGTGAAGACAGAATATACGACGAGCCGCCAGAGGTTCTCAACGAGGACGTGAAGCGTTACGGCGCGGCGTACGCCAAGTACAAAGCGCGAGTCATGTCGGAGAACCCTGACCTGTCCGACAGTAGGAACTTTGTCCATTCCACTGTCGAGGAGGTGGACGGATACAAGAGCGATGACGACGGTTTTTATTACGGCGAGGAAGAAGATACGGATCAGTTCAAAGAACAATACAGACAGGATTCATCAGATGAGTATGATGATGATTGAATATTGCTTTGTTACGTCTGTTAGGATTAGAGTTTGACCGGAGCCGCGATACCGCGCCTAAGGTATTGCGCGGGGAGGTGAGGGTTGAGGTGAAGCTGTTGCGTCATCGGTCACGGCGGCCTCCCCACCTCCCCGCACAATACCTAAGGCGCGGTATAGATGTTGCGGTCGGTCTATAGGCAATTTTTTTATGATTCGTTTAATTTACGCACTGTACATATTTCAGTGTTATGTTTCATGGAATATAACTTGTTTTTAACCTTTGGATAAAAAAATGCTGTTAAGTGCACCAATGTGCAACATTGTACAATAAACTAACGTCAGACAGATTTGTCTTACAATCGTGATATAATTAGGTACTTTTGCCTAATATTATACTGTACATCCATAATCCTGAAGTCACTTACAATCTGATAATTGGGGCTTAAGTGACATATTTTAACCCTTAATCAGACAAGGTATAGTGTTATTCTGAAGGATTTTGGACTCTATTGACGTTTTGTTATTCTAATTACCGACTACATCACATAAACCCGGGGGATGTTTATCATAAAATCTAAGTACAATGCTTTTAAGTACAATGTGAAATTATTGTTTACTGTTTAAATAGGTATGTGTCCTGTAGTGTTACATACCTTATGACATTATTCTGTGATGACTTCTCTGAAATCTTTAGATAATTCCAGTGAAGACAATAGGGTTCAAAGTATGTGTTGGTAAAGTGGCAATATACTAGCCTTTGTTTGATAAAGGGTTAAGGGTTATTAGCGACAGTTGACTGGCTTGTTGTTCCCAGTACAACTTGCACCACACTTGCACCCCAAGTATACATACTTAGGGAGAAGGGTGCATTTGTGGTGAATAAATTCAGCAATAATTACATAAATGAACCAGTCAAATCTACTACATCATGGTGTTGTGACCATCCTAAATATCATATAATGGACATGACGCAAGGCACAGCAACCTAATGTTCTCCTCCCTGTCAAACAGGACTCAAATGTGACTGATGCGTCTGGAATAGTGATTCTAAACTAATTCTCTCCCAACGCCCCATGTGTTAATACACACAATACACGATGTAATCACGGTTGCTGCAGCCCTAGCAAGCGCGCAAATGACACGTCACATAGAACAAATACGCGCTGCAATGGCGAAGGCCGGAGCAAGGTAAACGTAGGGGCGCTGCCGTAGCATACTCCCATGGTCAATGTGTCAATCTTGCGTCAATGTTCTCAAACATCTCTATTCGTGACTTCGTGTGCTTTGTTTTGGCGGAGAATATTCGGTGTTTTCGCGTTTTATGCGTCTTTCTGAATTTAAAACGACTTCTGGCTATTTTTGGACTCTGTTGTGCTTGCTTTATTGGAATTCTGTGGTAGGGTAAAACATCCAAAAACCGCCCACTTAAGCACCTTCACGGATTCATTTGGCTATAGCCTCCTTGTAAAAATAGTTATTTTAAATGTAGAGTGAGTTTCTCAAAGGGTTTTAAGTGCTAATTAATATACATCGATCAATAAACAAAATTAGGTAGTCACTTAAAAATAATGGTTTCTTAAACCTAAAACACCAATTTTACCCATTAACTGCCCCTCAAATCCTAATAACCGCCCGTAAAGAAGCCAGAAACTGCCCACTTTATTATGTATTGTTATTTTATTGCAACCTCAGTGTTTTATACCTAACTGTTTACATAGATGCATTATGAAATTGTAATCATATTTTTTTAAAAACATAATAGATACTAACAAAAAAATCCTCTAATAACAAAATCACTTCTAGTAGCAAAACAAGTTACTTATAACTAATTAATAAGTCTTTGACATAGAATAATCACAATTGGTTACATTTATACTTAGAGCTAATGAAATCAGTCTTCTTAATTGTTATTACTTGAGGAACTTAAATCAAAAGCCACATTTTTTAGCTTCGTCTTGATATAACCCAAACCAATCATCCGTAGATGAGCCTGAGGCATTTAATTGGTAACATAAATGACACACATATTCATCATCTTCGTCAAATGGTATATGGATTTGATGACCTGCCGGCACGCAGTTTGAGTGGTATTTTTTGTCACACATTCCACAAACTAGTAAGTCAATACCATGAATTCTACGCGAACATTTACTACAAAGATTTTCAATTATAGCATCCTTTTTAATTGGACTTATGATGGTTTCCATTTTATCTTTGAAACACATATCTGCGTTGGCTATACCTCCTGTATCAAAATCCTCTATATATTCTGTTTCCATATCTTTTTCTTTCTTCCGATTTTTTCCCACCCCTTTATTCTTTTTAAATTGTGTATTTCTTTTTTTCTCATCTCTCATTCTTTTTTTATTTTCCTTTTCAGATTGTATTTTTTCTTTTTTATCATTTTTGTCTTTCATCATCTTTAAGTAGGCATCTGATGTTATTGCGAAAGGGATCCGCTCAGTAGTTCGTTTGCCTTTTCTTGTTGGTGAAGGAGGCCACATCTTTCTCTTTAAATAATCGGAAAATGGTTCAGATGATAGCACAGTAATTCTTTTGTTGGCATCTACTACACCACGCGATGTAGATGGTATATCTGTGCCATTAGAAGTAGCAAGTTCCATTTCATTGGAAGTAGAAGGGATTGCCAACAGGGTGCTTATTGAATTAGAGCTTAACCTGTCGTCATAATTCGGAGTTAGAATTGACGGACTCTTTATTATTTCGTTATCAGATGCATTGAATAGCGGTTTTTCAGCTGTGCTAAATTCTTCAACCGTAGGAACTGCAACCGTTGGCTCCACATCTTTCAAAGTATCATGATTGAAAAACTTCCATAGTTCAAACATAACTTGCGCATCTCCATTGAGTTTAACTTCATTGTCATAAGCCTCAGTAAAGCGAATATGGTTTTGCTCGCCGATAATATTTTTAAATTCATCGACGGTCATAAAATGTTTTGGCAATTTTTCACACTGGGCATCATTTTCCTCCAACTCCGCTTTATTTGAATCTTGGCCTAGGCACTTATCAAAATTAATGGCATCGGGATTGAAAGGAAACAGTCCTGTCGTGCGAAATCCATTTATAGCTGTGCTCTCTTTAGTAGCCTTGTCTACGACCTTTTTCAACAAAGGTGCAAAAGTCAGTTTGTTAAGCACTTCTCCTGCTTCACTATCTCTGTACCAGTTCTTTAATTGTTTTTTCCATTGAGATTTGAGGGGCTTGAAAGAAGCGACATCGGCTGGTTGTAAAATACGAGTAGCGTTGGGATACAAAGCAATGAGGTGAATTTCCAAAGATTGGCAGAGTTCTGAGACTTCTTTAGTAAGATGAGTTTTATGACCATCGACATATAAAATAACAGGAAACTTAATATTTGCAGAAACAAGATCTGGGTAAAAAACGTTTGCAATATATTCATAAAACACAGGCGCAGTCATCCAGCCACTATCGCTGCGACCAATGCCCCAGCCAGCTGGCACAGAATCAGCGATTTTTTCTGGAATGCGTTTATACGGATAGATAATCATAGGTGCACATGTTCGACCTGAAGCTCCAAATGCAAACATAACAGTGATATTTTCTTTAGGTGAAGTTTTTTCAACAACGTATACATTTTTTGCTCCTTTTTCGGATATGACTTTCCCTGTGGTAGGGCAAATATGAAAACAGGTTTCGTCAGCGTTATATATCCTTGAGGGATCTTTTATGACTTCCGTTAGATTTTGAGCGTTTATATAGTCTTCAACCTCTTTAAACCACTTCCTAATATCCGATTGTGAAACGCAGGCACTGGCTTTCGTAACTCCTTCTGAAGCTCTCACTCTTAAATTTGGATGTCGTTTTAGAAACGAAAAAAACCATTTGTCACCAGGTCTTCCATCTTTGAACGGAGTATCTCGTGGATTTTCTTTAAGGTAGAATTGGACTGAATCTAATATATCGTCTTTCTTCCTAGGAAATCCACGTTTACTGAGGCTTATTATATAGTTTACAAGTGCATTTTCTTCATCATGTGTTAAATATGTATCTGGACCTGAAGTGCATTTAGCTTCTGGGTGCTTTATCCTATATCGAATGCTACTTCTAGGCACTTTAAACGTTGAAGCTGCCAGTCGGACCGAGCCCTGATGATTTTTGACAAATAAAACAGCTTTTTTGAGATCTTCTGGGTCGTACTGCCGCTTTTTCACCATTTTGAAGAATCTGTTAAATGAAAAAAAATACAACCTATTAACTGCCCATCAACAAATCCAATAATAGCCCACCCATGGCAGCAAATGGAAAAAATGATTCTATGAATACGAGTGTTTTAATATTGTAAAACAAATCTTACTACCTTTAAAATACGGTTCTTTTTTTTGTGAAATTCTGAATTTTGAACATTTGCTAGTAACTGCCATAGGTGGGCAATAAATGGAAAATATGTAATTTGAAAGCCGAAAACTGCCCACCCCACAAAACAATAGCAATAGGCAAATTTGCGTAAAATCAATTAAACTATCGGAATCCTCGCACTTTTTTATCCTACATACACCATAAAACCACTTTAAAACGTAAGTTTTGACAGCTAAATATTAAATTAAAACGTCCACTTACCTTAGCACTCCGATTAGTCACAAGCGCCACAGACGCCGCCCGCGTCGCAAATGACGTTTGAGGTTTTGTTCAATATCCATCTGGTGGTAAAAAGTCGAAACTTTTGACCTAGCCATGTTGTCATTTAACCAAATAACGCGATGATGGGACACAAGATGGCGTTACTAGGTTGGTTTGCTTATTATTTAGGCTTCAGTTTTTCCTGGGCGGTTATTGGCAGGAGGGCAGTTATAGGATGTTTTACACTCGGAACTAAGAAAATTGTCTTTGGACACGGACTACGATGTATTTAACCTTAACTATACCCCAGATGAAGGAGGAGTTGAAGAAGCGCGGAGCTTCTCTACGCGGGAAGAAAGCAGGTCTTATTGAAAAACTCGAGTTCTACGACAAAAACTGTAACTTTGGCCATGTTGATCCTTCGCAGAATGAAGATCCAACGATGGAACTGCCGTCTTTGGAATCGTATAAAGACATCAACAGCAGTACACGCTTACTTCAAATAAATAGCACCCAAATTCGACTTTATTTAAACATAACATCAAAGACGTTATGTGTAGGCCACTGATTTGTACATCAAGACCAAATTCCGTACAGTACTTAGCCAATGACACTTTTTCATTTACAATTCCATGGCTAGTAGCCCGAGATTTCATTTCTTTCCCACAGAGCACTTATTGTGCAAAGCTTTTTTATGTTTTGTCTCTTAAATGACATATTGTGTGAAACACACTCGCTGTGAGACGATTTTTTCTTTGAATATGCCATTCTATGGACTCACTTTGGCCAATGGTGTCTTCACATATTTTTTTAATGTACGTGTCGTCTATTCCTATCAATTCGAGTCTTTTCAGGGTTTCTTCTTGATCATTGACTCCATGATAACTATGGTCACCTTCTGATATGGGTTTACTGGCTTATAGTTTTGTTTTATAGGCATTGTGCTATTAGGGTAGGCCACAACCAAGTTGCGTACTTAATAATTAACAAAAAAACGATCTAGTTTTCGTACATCACAAGCTGTAAATATCAATCTTTTAAGCAGCTTTTTTCTGGGCAGAGTCGTATGCTGTATATTTTTGCCTTGGGCAATTCCATTTTTGCAGTTTTTGTGTGCACACTTCATCAAGCAATACAATTTTGTCTTTGGACATGTGCTCCAAACACATCAAAAGCACTGCCACATGCTTACATGTAGCACCTGTACCACTGCCACCAGGGCATTCACAGTGGGATTCCTCTGGATTGCCAGTCAGGTCTAGTTTTACATCCACTTCTTATTGAAGGGCTGGCCACAGAGCATCTAAACACTGTCAAATATTCGTAAAGCTGTTTTGAGGCCTTATATTTTTTAGTAGTCATGTTTAAATAAAGTGGAATTTGGGTGTTATTTATTTGAGGTAAGCGTGTGCTGCTGTTGATGTCTTTGTACGATTCCAAAGACGGCAGTTCCATCGTTGGATCTTCATTCAGCGAAGGATCAACATGGCCAAAGTTACAGTTTTTGGTACATTTTAGTCAATATTCCTTGCCTTTAAGAAAGGTAGGTATATTGATACCTACCGATACCCTTTACTGACAAAGAGATCCTGAACATTAAAGCCTCGATCAGCCATGATTGTGTCTCCCTCTTCACAAATTTGCACCAAATTGCTTCTTTCCACTATTTGGCGGTCACTTATTGAGCCAGCATATAAGCTTCTGAGCAGTAACTTAATAAACCTCCAGGTGCAGACCCAACCAAGATTTCCATCGTGTTCTTATGCTTATAAGAACTAAAGGTCGCTTTTTGAGACACAGGATCGGGCTTTTGTGTTGGAATTTCGGTTCCA
>SJJU01002825.1:0-18315 GCA_012932125.1 Conopomorpha cramerella
GGTACCAATCTTCTTAACTAAAATTAAGTAGACAAAAGTACCAGAGTTGTGTGGTGTAGGTGTCATCTATGTAATAGATAGAATTTAATTATGTAGGTAAGATGGTATCATTGTATTATTTCTTATAGGGGTTATTTAAAAGGTCTATAATTTCAACTAAGTAGGTACGAACGTAAATACAAAACTCTTGTACATTTTTTATCTAGAAGTTAATCCTAGGTAGATAAGTAACTACAAAATTGGATACTATCTACCTATAGAGTAACATTGCTAATCATTTACATGGGAACGTACCTATTTAACGTACCTACCAACGCATATAATTAAAACGTATGTACGTATCTCAAATAAAACCACACTGTCGTGGTCGCCACCGCGGCCCATAAGTTATGTAAAGAAATAGATACTTACCACCTACACCTGATGAAGTAAGCTGGTCTCTAATCTGGGTATCGTTAACGCTGTGATACTAATTCTTCTATTAAGACGAATCTAAACGACGACGACTTCAATTTTAAAACGAAAGCAGTGATAATGTGGTGTCCTTTTAATATACATTGTAGGTTCACCGCCTAAAGGTGGTAATAATGAGGGTGTCGAGTGACTGTGAAGTTTTAATTATTTAACTTGGTCTAACTCTGCTTAACTTCCTAACTTCTCTAGTGTAGTAGTAAACAAGTAAACAAATCAATATTTCTCTATGCATCAATCAGTATGTTGTCAGTTATGTCACTACTGTCAGCACTCGATTTCGATTCTATCACCATCCATTTTCTTTCGCCGTTGTTCCAGTAAATTCACGAGTTTCGACAAATTTTTATAATTTGTTGAAACTCACTTTCTTCATTCAACATCTAGCTAAAGAAAAATCTAAGAAATACTTGTGAGACACTAAATTAACTAATAATTGAAGAGAAAACAAATCTGGCAGGTAGGTACTTATCGATCATACATGGTGTTTTAGATATTGTGTATTGTTATGATTTATGTTTGTAAAACTGTCGTAATGGTCATCATGGCCACGGAACAAAATAATCACTTACCTATATTTCGTGTAAATATTTCGAGGGTGAATATGCAATAGGTGTACAATGCGTGCCATTATCCGTGAAGATTGGTGTTGATAAAACCTGCTGTTCTTCTAAATTCAATAGAAAAAGATAACATCTAACTAGCATCCACATTGGAATTAGTTACTATATTGTTGTTTTGGGTTGAGAATTGAGTGTTTATTGTGTGGTGAACTAAACTATAGAAAAATATTTTTTCATCCAAATAGTAGAGATAGTAGGCACCCAATTCCTGACTTTAGTACACATCTTGTCTGAAATAGTTTTTTTTCTAAATAACAAAGAAGAAATCAACATCTAGCTTGACAATAATCCTCTATATTTTTGTTAATCACCTTCATTTAAGTACAGGTATTCATAAGTAATCTATGCTAGATAAAGAAAAACACAATTTGTTTTCTAATATAAAATATATGTAATGTTCTGTGTTGGTGAAGTGAAACACTTTGGCAAAATTGTACATTGTAATGTGTATGTGTAGACCCTAAAATGTTAATACACTTACAGCATAATCGACGATAGTCTGATGACGATAGCCCCATATTTTATAAGAATATTCCTAATATTTCAGAGTAAAGCAATAAGGAATGATGATTATGATCAATTACGTTTAGCATCATATAAATTTATGTTCTTTTAAACACACATTTTTCCCATTGGATATATCTATAATTTGTATTTGATATTCACTACTGATCCAACAGTGGCAACTACAATGTAAAATATTTACAATATTTTTCAGTCTTGAAGGATTATTACCATTTGATACCTTGTGGTATCAAATACATCGCACAGTTAGAACGAAAAGGACCTAAAATTAAACATGCCGATTTTGTAATTTAAGTTTTGTATCTTTTATGTTAAGGTTCAATTTCATAAAATGCCACATTTTGTTTTGTGTCTCTTTTGTTCTAACTGTGCGACATATAAGCATATTTTTACCAGTAGTATAGTTCCACCTTCAATATGTTGGAGTTGGAGATATCTGTGATAATTATCAGGTGAAAAGTTGGTGAACTGTGGGAATTTTCTTAGGAAGTGCCTGTACCTTCCTTTGGGATGAAAACCTGAAAAGTGTATTTAGTAAATGTGTATTTTGGCATAAACATTATTTAACAAGACCAATGTTAATACAATTTTCTTTACAGGATATCCATTACTGAAGGAACCCTGAAATGGTGGACTACTACAGGGTTCTGGGTGTCAGTCGATCATCTACAGAGGCTGAAATTAAGAAAGCGTAAGTATTTAATTTCTTTCATATTGTAAGAGCCAAGTCTAATTATTATTTGATGCACAGGCAATTAAATATTTGTCTATTTATTACAATGCACAGTTTAACTACTATTAACAAAAGTAAATAGTATTAAAAAGTAAATATAACAACTAGTATCAAAATACTAAGTAAATATATTTACTTAATTAGATAACAATCAGTGTCTTGGACCTTGTATAGTAGGGCTGTATCATTTTTACAATTTTATTTATTCAAACACTGGGAACAGTTAATAATGGTAGTAGTTATTTATTTACCACTGAAGGAGAATATCTCTATGGAACTTGTAAAGTGGCATTTTGCAACACAAAATATTCTAATATATGATTGGACATGTATCGAAAACCTGTTACTTTCTTCTATGATTGGAACATTATGTAAGCAAGCATCTAAAACACTATCAAAAGATTATTTGGTGTGTAATACCACCCAACCCAACCATCCTAATTAAAATTACAAACCCAGCTAATGTTATGAAAGCATGTTTGAATTGATTTTTCACTTTTTAATGCTAAAAGTGGGCACTAATTGGATCCTAATGAAACTTTGCAATAATAATGCAGATAAATCCCTAAATTTGGTGCTATTCTTCAAACTAGCGAGCGTCTGTGGTCCAGTTGGTCGGACCCTTGACTTGTAACCGGGAGCTCCCGGGTTCGAGACCGGCTACTGGATGTGTACCAATGGGACTCTTTTTCAGAGCCTATGTACGCAACGCAACGCTCGTACGGTAAAGGACAACATCGTGATGAAACCCGCACACCACAAGGTGTGTGAACCCTATAATGGCGATGGGCTCACTCCCTGTCACGTTGGGTTAAATACGCTTGGTGAACCGTGGGTATTTGCTTTAAGCAAGTGCCTCTGCCTACCCCTCTTTGGGATTAAAGGCGTGAAGTGTATTTATTTTTTATTTTATTTTTATTTTCTTCAAACTACAACTCCTCACTGCCTGCTACGGTTTCATAGCAGGCACTGTGTCATTATGCAGTATAATATAAGAATAATGGAGAGCCTATGAAAGACACTGATATGTTTGACTAAATTCACACAATGATCTAGAATATTTATTTTGTGTTCACAATGGTGAATATGTAATAATCAAGAATCTTAAAATGCGAGCCAATTCTGTTGACAACACACTTGACTTAATTAGAGAATCACATAGACTGTACTTAAGTATCACTTGGGCATAGATTGTCTCTTTTACGCAAATACAAATCAAGCAAGACAAACATTACTTGCGTGGATATCTGCGGATATGGTTCCTTATTCCTCGATCATTCTATATCTATTTAAAAAACCGCTTCAAAATCCATTTCGTATTTTTGAAGATGTAAAGTCAAGACATCGCAAATTGACTTTTTTTATTATTTATATTTTATTATGTATGTTATGTAGTGATTATGTCTTCATAGACAAATTTGAAGACTGGTAGATCCAAACAAAGTTTGTTGATGAATTCACTAGTGTTGCAGACAATGGATGTCAATAGAAATGCAAGATTGGAGACTTGTATGTATGGTGAATCCCACAGCCTGATCAGAGTGAATTTCATCTTTCTACGAAGTAAAGTATTAACTCCTCTTAAATAAAGAGGGCAATTAATGTAAATCAGTGTGTAGTGTGCACTATGCCCACAATTTAATCAAATGGTATAGGGGACACATTACCAGAAACAGTAATACTTAACATGCAGGGTATGCTTGCATACAGAGGTAGGTATTGAAAGTAAAAAAATAAATGATCACTTATATTTGTTACAGCTACAGGAAACTAGCACTGAAATGGCATCCTGATAAGAATCCCGACAATGCAGATGAAGCTAATCGTAGATTTAAAGAAATTTCCCAGGCATATGAAGTGCTCTCTGATGGTATGTAACAATCATAGTTACCTACTTTTCTGAATTATGTAGTTTTATATTTACTATCTTGTTATAATGTGTATTATTTATTATATTGAATTTCATATTTTATAGATATTTGCAAGATTTAAATTTCGATCTTGTTTGTCCTGTTATTTAGTGTCGTAAAACTGAACTGAATTAATTTTATTGTTGGGTAGAGAGCAAGCGGAAAATATATGATGCACGGGGTTCAAGTTATCACAGTCACAGATATCAGAACAAGAGTGGAGTCAATGGCCAGCGGCACTGGGGCTTCAGGGGATTTTTTGGAGACACACCATTCCACCGCTTCTTTGGTAGAGTTTATTTTGCAAGCCGCGTGTTATTTGGTACCCCAATAACCGTGTTTTTTAGCAAAGCATTCTGTTAGTTAATACTCTCTTAACCTTTTTGAGTACTGACGGAAAACTAACACAATCAGCATGATACTTATTTTGCTTTGCCAGATATTAAAATGACATTTCAGTGTTAAACCATTCCACTCGTAAAAAAGTAACCTACGAACTCATGCCATTTTGTGGTGGTATATTAACCATATTATACGGTAGGTGAGGTTTATTTGTTATTAACATAAGCGATTTGAATGCAATTCATGTATTCTCGGTAGCAGTCATAACAAGGAAGTGTATATTGTTTATTCAAAACAATCATAAAACAATGGGAAGAGGCTGACGAATAAAATGTCCATGTTTTTTGTCATTACTTATATTAAACTGAAATGTTATCGTGACATGTGTAAATATACTATATGCACCTATTTACTTTTTCTAATAATGTCACTCGATATGAAGCACGTAATGAGAAGGGTGACCGTTTAGAAATGTGTCTTATCTTTTCTGAACGGTACAATTCAATGCAAAAACTGGACAAGTTCGGGACAAACTACCCCAACGAGGATTTCGTGCGCATTCGTAGCAAAAATTCAGAATTCTTTACTTTCCGTAAGATTTTACATTGTTACTTAACTTAAGAACGTAGGAACAACACTCTGATAACGTCAAAAGTTATGTACATCAGTTCAGAAAGAGGCTGTATCATTGAGAGAAAACTGACAAGAAACTCCCATCAAATATCATTCAAAGAATCTCTTCAAATATCATTCAATACGTTTTACAACTAAATACTATATTTAACTACTCATAAAACAATCATGATCACGTAGGTATATTGTTACTGAGACTGCAGTTCTTAGCTGAGCTACCTTGTTTTATTGGCCGAAATCAGACAGAGCCTGTAGCTTAGCTTAGCTCTACTTAAATAAAAAAGGAATATAACATTGACATTTATGAAAAATGTTGCATGTGAATTTTGTTGTGTACTAGCTGTACCACGTACCACGCGTACTCTCGTTTTTTAGATCCCGTGGAAATTTCGGGAAAAATAGCTTCTCAACGAAAAGTGAAAGATTTTTTAAGTCGGTCCAGAAAGTTTGGAGCGTATTCGATGCAAACAATCAATTCTTTCCTCTCTATAATATTCTTATAATACATCACAAACTTCCTCAGTAGTCAGTAAATTAGCCATTTTATAGTTTATGATCCAACCATGCCATACACTAGATGTCTTTGTATGGGGTTATCGATTGCGTAGTTTGGGGGTATCGATTGCGTAGTTTATTGACAGTAATCGACCGTCGACTAAGGTACTCGGAACGATTTAGGAGTCGAGTTGTCCAGGCGATACGCCAATTGACAATTTAGTTGTCTACTGATTAAGGAACCAATTGAGAATGATTACTTGTTTGGCTCGTAACTCGAAATGACTTGCGGTTTTTTTAGAACTAAATTGCTTGATTTAACAAAAGGTAACCTTAAGGATCAAAATGTTTGTAAGTGATAGATACCTATCTGGTTTATTCGTGTTAAACATTATTTTTAAGCGACTTCAAAAAGGAGTCTTTCTCAATTCGACCGTATATATGCCTTTTTGTTTGTTCATAGATGACTTCCTCGTTTATGAACCGATTTTGATGTTTTTTTTATTGGAAAGATACTTTCTCTTTAAAAAATTGTATGGGTTAGTACTGATTAAAGTCAGTTCGTTTTTCTTTAAAATAATATATTGTTTAATTGACGGCCAAATATCTTTTATACTCTTTTAAGCTGACGTCTTCAGTTTTTGTAGAGCTCACCGAGTCTATTTCAGCAGCGCGAAAAAAATCGCTAATGGAGTTTCTGTGACGAGATTGATTTTATTTTTTGGTTCGATCTAATTGGCTCCGACTGAAATGGACTCTAGAGCCTACAGAAATATTAGATTTCGACTTAAGAGGGTATTTACGATTCAGACTTTATGTAAATAAATATACTCTAATTCCTGGTAATTTCAAAAGCGGCACAATTTAGGTTTTATACCATTCATAGATGTATTCAAAATTGAATGCAGATCATTTCCATTTAAGTCACGGCTAGCGCTATTCATTAATAAATAGTGGCAAGGATCCAATGGAAACTAATTTATTCAGTTATTTATAGGCTGCTTTTGTTATGACATCTTTAATTAGTATTGTGTTGTGGCTTCGACTGACCCAGTTTACGTTAATAGTTTGTCTGTGCGCTGTTTATGTATTAGACTTTATATATTTAAACCTTGTAAATTACGATTACCCACATAAATGTCAAGCAAACATACATATGTAACAATGTCTAAGAAATCAATCATTCGTAATAATGTATTAAATCTGGACTGTCACCCCTAGTGGGATGGGCAGATATCTTGGTAACACCATTACTACTAGATCATTTCTACTAAAATAATTACCTACTAAATTATAATGTCACTAATTTATTGACGTCACCATGAAGGTAAAAAATACAAGGTTCTTAATTTTTAGTTCTGATGTTTGTAGTGAGCTGTTTTTTCTTACACTTGTTTACTATTAAACGAATGCTTTTTTGTTAACATGAAACAGTGTATATTATTAATTTACGTATATTACAAACACTGCTGTTGCTTTTCCTAGTCTACTTAATCTGACATTACGATTGCGTTTCTTTTTTAGCACTTTATGCAAACTAGGCCGGTTTCTATGTACAAAAAAATAATTGATGTAAAACAAAGTGGATGTATTGCAGAGCGCAAGCGGCGCGTTTACGACCAGTACGGCAAGGAGGGTCTGAGCAGCAGCCGCGGCCGTCGCTCCGCGCCCGACGAGGACTACGACTTCGGCTATGGCTCGCCCTACACATTCCGCGATCCCGAGGACGTCTTCCGGGAGTTCTTCGGTGGTTCACCCTTCGGCGACCTCTTTGCTGGTTAGTATCAGACAACAACTATTTACATAATATTATACATATACTTCGTTGGTGCCTCGGGTATTGTATCTGTGGGACACCGAAAAAAATCTTGCCATGTGGTTGTGTATCAAACTTGTCAATCTCTTCTGAAACCTAGGAACGATACCTGTTGTGTAGGTACTACATTTTTATTTACCTCCTCCAATTACAAGTTTGCAAAATAACGTTTCTACATTCTACTATGGTTAATTTGAGTTATACGAGCTGATCGTCAGATGATGAAACGGAACCTTCAACCGCTTTTTTATTTTTGCGAACATAACTCACATGTTGGTACTATAAGGTGGGTGACACAAATATTTGACTGGCGCGGTGTTCGTTGTTGTCGTTGTGTAGTGCGCGTTGTCGTGGGGGAGCAAAAAGGTTTCGGAGCCCGATATTCGATCAATGTTGTTTAAAGTTGAAATAACTTCTGGCAAGCATGACTTGCCGGAGTCTGTGTTTCCTTCGCAGTACAGTCTGGAGGTCTTCAAGTCATGGGTAAATACGTGCCTAAAGTACAAGTGTGCTGCATCGTAGGCCAGATCGCTGCTTAACATCGAAAGCATTTTGTAGTAGGTATACATAGGTATCGTCACTAGCCAGCCTAGAAAGAGAAGTTGTGAATAACATTTTTGTATTACATGATCGCTTCATTTTCAAAGGCGTTCTATTGTTCACCTTTAAAAAAACCAAACAGCTGATTCGTACTTGGTTTCAGGATAATATTGATGTAAGTTTCGTCACTTGTGATATTCTACACGTGAGATTATGCGGTATCCAAAAGTGAAAATCCTTACAAAAGGATGGCTGTGTGAAATGTGGCAAACAATCCCTGATACAATACGTAGAAAGTAGTAACTGCACTTAGCACAGGAAAAAAAAAACAATTGAAGTCGATTGAACTAGTCTTCTGGTTTGAAATGATTGTACTTTGTATAAATAAAAACAATGGATCGAAAATCGTGGTCCTGATTCAATAAAAGGTTCATATATTCTAGATTATAAAGTATAATAAGTAAATCGTTTTTTCTCGAATATGCGGCTAGCCTCCAATTTCTTCCTATTGCACCAAGCGTAATAATTATGATCTTTTTGCTATGCCGGGTCTCTCGATCGTTTCCATTGCCGTATAAAATTACCTAAACGTTCCTAAGAACATTAAAATAACTTGCGATATTGCCCTGTCAAACCAAACAAAGTCTATATTAGATGGGTATTATTGTAGAAATAATTTTTCAAATTGACGATGTTTGATCCTTCTGCAATTATTACAGACACAAAAAAAAAACATCATACAACATTCTATTGAAACGTTATTGCGTGTCCTTATGTATTTGCTTTTTTATGTCGTAGTGTGTCCTGAAGGATTAAAGATAAAGTTCAATACCTCACTATAGGTACTTACAATAATTTCCCTAACAATTACACTATCGGATCTAGCGTGCATATTTTTGTGTTTAATGTGTGTAATTAGACATATAATAATATGTATTTTATATTGCTATATCAGAGACGTGGCATTCATAATATTGATTGATTGTTATGTACTTTGATGCATAAACAGCAATTAATTGATAAGAATTCGAAGTTTATTTGCGAGTTACAGAGTACACTGAACCATTACTTCCTTAACCAAGAGTTCACGTTTGCAAATATTTTTTTCAAGGAAACCGTACATTTGATCTACCACGAAATCGAATAGGTGAGTACCTAAGTGTTGAAACAGAAGTGTGATCGTGATCATCTTTTAAATAAATCAATTAACATTGACCTTGTCTGAATAATGTCTGCCGGCTCGCTCGGCGTTGCTAAAAACAAAACGGCTCTTTTTGTTGATAGTTGGCATTACTAACAGGAAACAACGATGCGCTTTCTTTGACTTCATACAGCTGGGTTTTTTTCACGATTGCTATATTTAACAGAGTTGCTCTTGCGTAGCGTTTAGTCATAAATGATTGCAAGCAAATATCCCATGACTAACGCGCTTATGATATTTTGTTATCACAACGTAGACGAGTTCCAATTGCATTGTCATACGAGTATAACTGCTTATGACAAACAAAAACATCCGTTTCATAGTTTTTAGATGAGACAGTGGTATTTTTACTCTATTGCAAAAAGGGGTAATTTGTTTGTCGGTATGTGGGTATTTTTCTTTGTGACTTCATAGAAATCAAACGTCTGGACCGGTTTCTATGAATGATGATCTTGAATGAGGTATCATGAGTGTTATATAAAGAACTAAAACTCCATTTCACGACAAGACGCGATTTCATCCGCCTATTTTTAGTTTATTACATCTTGGGTAATACATACTGTTGGAGTTTTAGTAAGGATCCCTAATAAAAAACATAACACTAATAAACTTTTCTTCAAAGCATAGGTAGTAGGTATGTACCCTACCCGGGGATACTATCGCTTGTAATGCTATTTTTGTATTTTTTCTCTAACCTTGTGTTTGTTATAAAAAGAAAGAGTTTGTACATTTCGAATAACACGCTCATTAATGTTTGCAATCGAGTTTTGCGTTTTTAATATCCATGTTTATAAAACACGCCTCACTTCAACTGAGAAGAAAAATATGGCAAAGAAACTTGTTTCCCAAAATATGTAAGACGATTGGGAATTTGTTGAACGCTGTATAATTAAAACTGATATACATATAAGTCATGGTGTTTCATGTGTCAGGTTATTCTGCAGGTTGTTAAATGCAGACAGTAATGGTATTATTATGTTTATTTATTCAGAGTTAAACGGCTACGGCGGACACGGGCACGGACAACGCAGCGGACGGCGCGGCCATCACCCGAGCACCTCGCTTACGTCTTCACTCTTCAGTCCGTTCGGCTTCGGCCTGGACGACATCTTCGCCCAGGCCACTAACGGCAACTCGTTCACCAGCTTCTCTACTTTTAACTCGTCGTTGGCGGGCCCCGGCAGCGCCAACATGCGTTCCACAACAACATCCACGCGCCTCGTCAACGGCAAGAAGGTCACTACCACGAAGTAAGTTCTATAGTCTTCATAGTCAAGAAAATTGTGCACGCAGAGAGCGTTTGCAGAGACCTATTTGTACTGAACAGTGCAAAATAATTCCCAGCATCGTCTCTTTTGTTGCTTACCCAAAAGCTTGTTCAAATAATGTCTATGTAAAATTATACTGTTGTTTTCCCCGTGTACACTAAATACCCTTTACGCATTTGAATCCAAAAGCGCCAAGCCTATTTAACCCAACGTGATAGGGGTGGGCCTATCAACGTTATAGGGTTCACTCACCTTGTTGTGTGCGACTATCATTCACGGTATGAGCGTTGAGGAAAATTATTGGTTGCCTTTAATAAATAAAAAACATTATTTACGTAGTGCTAATTATTAATCGGTACATTGTCTGTTTCAGAGTGACGGAGAACGGACGCGAGACCGTAATGTCGTACGAGAACGGAGTCCTCAAATCAAAGACTGTTAATGGTGTACCTCAATCACTAACCTACAGTTAATTTACTAGTAACAATACACTAACACGA
This sequence comes from Conopomorpha cramerella, assembly GCA_012932125.1. Lineage (NCBI taxonomy): Eukaryota > Metazoa > Arthropoda > Insecta > Lepidoptera > Gracillariidae > Conopomorpha > Conopomorpha cramerella. The sequence goes on from SJJU01002825.1 coordinate 11,058, forward strand.
CTCAATCCAAAATGGCAACTGTACTCAACTGCGTGAGTTGCGAGTTCCAACAATTATTTATAGGTTTTAATGTAATATTGCGAAAGCGATGTAAATTTTAGTGAACAATATTTTCGTAAAATAATTATTTTAGTTATATTTTTCTTTACGAGATGATTATTTTGCTTGTCGTTTTTGCCTAAACGAAACTAGATTTTCCTTTTTATTTAATAGGTTTTTTTTACAATGCGTTCACGATATTAGGTATTATTTGATTAGTGAAATTGGGAGTGCCGTCGGGCACCGCCGACTCGCGTCGCGCAGCCAACACCCAGATCTCTTGCTCACATCACTGCGATATTTTAGATACAGTCTTTGTAATGTAGTTAGGTCGTGTTTCGCATCTACATTGCTTATTATTGTATCACAATTGTTTAGTAATGTAAATTGTAGAAGCATTTTCATTGTTAGGCAAATAGATTAAATCCATGAACGCACTTCATTGCATCACAAATCCTCATCATATTAAGTGTTGGTACTTACCCAAAAGTAGAATCTGCCCGAAACTGATGTTTTATTCGTGCGTCCCATATTATCAGGATAATGTGTCAACGTATGTATTAAGTATTTAGTCATTAGTTTTGGTTTAAAGCAATTTTAATGCATTGCTGTAGCGATTTTCATGGACATAGAGTGTAAGCCACGCGATGTGTTTCAATTACCTACTCGATGTAAAATATTGTAGCCCGGCTCTTACATTACACAATAGTCTAATTGTTTTAATAATGAGTGTTTAAAAATAACTAACGCATTACTTATAAAGATATAATTGATTGATTCGTACAAATTGGAATATTTCCACAGTACTCATTTATAAAAGTATCGACAATATTGTTCTGCTAAACAATCGATTATATTTTAAAAGTAAAGCTTAATGTGAATTTTGTGAAATAATTTTAATGCTTTTAAACTAGGAAATTGTAAACAAATGTAGTTTAAATTGTCGTAATCATATGAGTGTGTGCAAGAGGGATTGTCACAGACTGACGTAAAACAGTGAGATGAGATAAGATAATTTCTTCACACATATTTCTATACTAGGAAGATAAAACAAATATCAGTGTGGTCATACCCATTCGCATTTAAATTAGCGAACATGCTTAAAATTATTTCGTATTTTATACCTACTGATGATAAGAATTTAAAATATTTGCAAATAATGTAACAGGTATGTTTCATGGTACCGATGGTTTCAGTATTGACGAGCGAGGGTAGAATTTGTCTGTGCACTGTATAATAAAATATACCGTCGGATGAAGATCTCGTTTCCTGTGAAAATATTGTCATCAGTACCTTATTGAACACTAAAGAGGAATGAATAAATTACTTAAAATTCTCTAATATGTTTTATTTATTTACTATCAAGTTCATAAATGACATGGCCAGTTTTTGTATGCACGTCTGACTTGACAATGTATGTACTATTGTGTTTAGTAATATGTTAAGCGGACAGCCTGGATTACCTTATTTCGTTTATATTTCACATCTAGAACTTTTCAATTTTATACAATACTCAAAATAAAATACCATATCTTACGTCAATAGTAAAGTTTTACTAGTAATTTTGCCAACATAACAAGGCGTTTGTGCACAAATATAATTTTGGGGACTTATTGGGTGATGAGATGTATATTAATTCTTTAGAATAATTATTCATATGCTACGAATTAGTTTTAATTTCCTGCATTTCACCATGAGTAGTGCTTATTCCACCGAAATGGTTTATTGTGTTAAGTTCTGAGTACACTTCAATATTAAATATTCAATTTGGTCTAATGTGGTCATAATAAGAACGGGCTCGTTGAACCTGATATGAACCTATAATGTCAGTACTGTTAACAGGTTGGCTGTGTGCAATGCACGTAACATTGCTATGTTGTACTTTTAAGGCACTGAAGTTCTACCAAAATATGCTTGCTATACGTGATAAATATTGTCTGATTTTATAAATAAGTATATTAATAGTCTGTTTCTTATACATGCTTGAGGCAGAAATTAGCCATATCCTTTCTCTGTACAATTAAAATTAGATTCATGTGATCCCTGCTTTACGTTGGATTGGTTTGGCCGAATACACAGGTTTGTTCAGAAAAAAAAGTAAATCTCAGAAATCAGTGCAAAATCGTGATACATATAATACATTTTAACAAATAATATTGTAAAAATGGTAAAAGACAAAACTGGCCGCTTGGAGATCCTGATAAATCAAGGGAACTTAACTGAAATCGAGGGCACGTTTAACTCGCACAAAAGTTTGCTAACCACTGACACGTAGTACGGAGAAGACATGAAGAATTTAACAACTAAAGACACAGCGAGATTTCTTTGTAGAGTGATCTGTAATGATGAACAGTCGTGACGTGAGTGAATAACAGACAACAAATGAGCCAATCTTCGGTTTGGCCCATTCTCTATATTCGTTCCCGTTTCATTTTGGTTATGACTGGTGGTGCAACCCAAGTGCAACCGTCATCACACCGACTTCTAACTGTGTTCAATAGTTCTATGGAGTGTAGCTACTAGAGTTGCTGAACGAGTGGTAAAGGGCGAAATATCTCGTAGTATTGCAAAGAATGGGCGTTTTAATGAAGAGGAGTCGGAGTACGGGTTTGATTAGTATTTTATAATTTAACTGGTAAAGCAGCTACCTTTTTTTATATGGTTGTCTTTGTCTGACAAATCAAAAACCATAAATAAATACCTACCTACCTAAAAAGTACCTACACTACTTAGCACCGACAATTATCCAAACTACTGGGTACTCTTATTAAAAAAAAACTGTCAATACCTAATTATAAAACTGCAGGAATCTGAAGACGCAATAAGACCTCTATTTGATCAATTAGAAACTTATCCACATTATCTGGTTGTGGCCTCAGTTGTTCGGTAAATGAAGTTAGATGCTTAACAAAATTCAACCTTTACATAAGTAGGTACAGAGAATAAAGGCTGTTTTAATGTTGAACATATTAGTCATGATAGGTTCGAAATTGGTTTGTTACAACACCACAAAATAGAGTAAGCTGACGGTCTAGCTAAAGAGGGATTAAAAGGATTCTGGCTGGACACCTCTGAATCTGATGAATGGGAGCGTTTTGGAATACGGTTTCTTTATAAGGTTTTAGTGACGCAATATGTGACGGCAATAACGTTGAATTTATGGCGTCACATTTGAAGGTTTACGAGAAATCAGTGAAAACTTGGTGTCCAGACAGCCTGAACTTCAAGCTGGCTGGACACATGTATCTCCGCTACCTGATGGTCTTCGACCTTCGGAATACGTCCCAGTTTTAGTGACGGGGTCAGTAATGATAACCTGAATTTGTGACGGAGAAACTTTGAGCAGTTTCGAAGATATTGATCTTTTAAATTTCTCCATACAAACAATGTAGTAGGGTAACCAATAATATAGGTTTTATGTAGGACGAATTATTAACGTATTAAGGAACCATGTATTGGTGTTTCAATCCATAGAAGACGATCTGGTGGTGAGGAATACCCCACCACCAAAAAGGGGGGGTTTTGGTCATGTTTTATATTTGTCTGCATACGGTTAAAATATTCTTCAGTAAATAAGTAATTATTACAAAAAAATTATCACAGCAGCAGTCTCAAATTTTTTTTTCGGGAGAGCCTCACTCCTAGGAAACGCGTCCCCAGGTGGCGGATAGGGGAAAGCCCGTTTTACCTCGGTAATAGGGTAGGAATGAAATAAAATAGTTCCCGTGGACCAACAGGCCGGAGAAGGACACTCCGAAACAAAACCACAGGCTACTAGGAGCCTTGGGGTTCCCCCTAAAAGTCTAGCTCTGCGGGCACGGACGCAAGGATAGCAGCCCTATCACCGTGATCGAAGTGCTGAATCACCTGCACACTTTTAAATCAACAGATTAAGAAACCTTGCAAATATAGAGAACATGGATACCCTAAACAGACGACATTTGGCGCGAAAATACGGACCCGAATTGGATGTTGGAATGTTCGTACAATGACCAGACCCGAGAGGCTGCCGCAGGTAGCCAAAGTCATGAACGAGTACGGCATCCAAATACTTGGCCTCAGTGAGGTCAGATGGAATGGATTTGGTGAAACTACTGAATCGGGGCTCACCTTTCTCTACTCCGGTAAAGAAGACGAGAATGCCAGTCGAGAGTACGGAGTCGGTTTGCTACTCAGTCGCAGTGCGAAGAACAGCCTACTGCACTGGAAACCGATATCCGAGCGCATATTACAGCCCGTTTCACATCTCGCGTTCGCAAAATAACCGTCGTGCAGTGCTACGCCCCGACGAACGCATCCACTCCAGAATGCAAAGCACTATTTTACGAGCAGCTGCAGTCCACATTGGGATCCGTCAGGAAACAGGATATTGTGATTGTTATGGGTGACTTCAACGCTAAGATGGGAAACGATAACAAGGACCGGGAACATTATATGGGCCGTTTCGGAGCCGCCGGAGCTATAAACGAAAACGGAGAACTCTTCGGTGACTTCTGTTCTTCAAACGGCCTAGTTATAGGGGGTACAATGTTCAACCACAAGGAGTGCCACAAGGAAACTTGGGTATCGCCTGATAAAGTCACCCGAAACCAAATTGATCACATCACAATATCACGGAACTGGCGGGCCTCTCTGCTGGACGTCCGGAGTAAGCGCGGTGCGGACATAGACAGCGACCACCACCTGGTGCTGGGAGAGTTACGTCTCAAAATTGCTGCCATTCGGAAGAAGTCAGAAGGAGCAAACAGGAAGTTCGACGTGGGCAAACTGAAGGACCCTGCTTGCAGGGAAGCTTTTAGCATCAGCCTACACAACAAGTATGAACTGCTTGCAGAGCTGGAAGACGAACAGCTGGACGAAACCTGGAATCGTGTGCGCTCTGCCTTCACTGGCGCCGGCGAGGAAATACTTGGCTTCGTGTCGAATAAGAGGCGGAAATGGATGTCGGATGAACTGTGGCAGGCAATTGAGCAACGATGCCGTGCCAAGAATGACGCCATGTCTGCTGGCGATGTGGCAGCGAAGTCCTTGGCTGAAGTGGAGTACGGAGCCCTGCGAAACCGCATCAGACGACTTGCCCGCCGCGATCGCCGCCGTGTTGCTGATGAACTCGCTGAACGAGCAAATTCCGCTGCACAGAGAAGAGACATGAGAGAGTTATATAACTCCACTAAGACTCTGAGTGGTAGAAAGAAGCCCCGAGCAACAAAACCACTGAAAAGCAAGTCCGGAACTCTCCTCTGCACTTCCGTTGAGCAGCTGGAAAGATGGACCCAGCACTTCAGTGAACTACTCTCGCGATGCGGAAATGCTACGTCTGGCGGTGAGGAGCGGCCCCAAAAGTCTGTTGATATGTTAAATATCCCCACAACCCCTCCTACCTTTCGCGAAGTCGTCGTAGCAATACGACAAATGAAATCTGGTAGAGCTCCGGGGATTGACAACATTAACATTGAGATGCTGAAGGCCAATCCCGTTCGCTCCGCAGACATTTTGTATCCCCTGCTGTTGAGGATTTGGGAGACCGAAACTGTTCCGGCCCAATGGAAAGAAGGACTTCTCGTGAAAGTGCCCAAAAAGGGTGACCTGTCGGAGTGCGACAACTGGCGCGGGATAACTTTGCTGCCCTCTGCGGCAAAAGTGTTAGCGAAGTTGTTACTTAACCGTATGTCTACCCTGATCGAGAAGACTCTGCGACTGGAGCAAGCCGGTTTCCGCCCTGGACGATCCTGCTCCGACCACGTGAACACCTTGCGCATCATAATCGAGCAGTGTGTTGAGTGGCAGTCCGAAGTATATCTGGCCTTTGTGGACTTTGAAAAGGCCTTTGACACCGTGGACTGGAATGCGCTATGGTCAAGCCTGAGTGGTAGAGGAGTACCGTCAAAAATGATCCGGCTCATCAAGGCCCTCTACTTAGGAAGTAACTGCAGGGTGGTGCATGGACGTGCTCTTAGCTCACCTATTTTCAACACTGCGGGCGTCAAGCAGGGGTGCCTCCTTTCTCCGTTGCTGTTCATTATTCTGCTCGATGACGTCATGAGGGATGTTGTAAAACAGGCTAGAGGATTGCCATGGCCTGGTGGGACTTTAGAGGACCTGGACTACGCAGACGACATAGTATTGATCTCGCCAACGATAGACCAGTTGAGGAGTAAACTGTCAGCACTCCAAGATGCAGCAATGCATATAGGATTGCGGATCAATAATGCTAAAACTGTCGACATGAGAATCTCCTACAAAAATTCAGAAGCCGTGTCCCTAAACAACAATCCCCTAAATTCCGTGACTTCGTTCTGCTATCTTGGCAGCATCCTAACAACAACCGGCGGTGCAGAACGCGACATCGAGTCTAGAATAAAGAAGGCACAAGCAGCATTCGCTCAACTCCGCCCAGTTTGGAAGTCAAACATTCTCTCCCGTCGGATAAAACTCTCCCTCTTCGAATCCTTAGTGAAGTCTGTGCTGCTGTATGGCTATGAATCGTGGAAAGTGACCAAAAGCATTACGAACAAATTGCAAGTCTTCGTAAATAAGTCACTTAGAGCCATTCTGAGAATTTTCTGGCCAAACACTATTGCAAATACGGAGCTATGGACCAAATGCCTCCAAAAACCGATAGGCGAAGAAATCGCTCTGCGCAAATGGAGATGGATTGGCCACGCGCTACGAAGACGCGAGAACGATCCGGCGGTTGTGGCTTTCGACTGGCGCCCTAGCGGGAAGCGGAGACGAGGAAGACCAGCGCACACGTGGCGGCGCTCTGTGGACTCCGAGCTCAGGGCGACGGGCATTGACTGGAATGCCGCAAAGACAGCAGCGCTGGATAGAGGGACATGGAGAGATATCTGCAAGGCCCTATGTACCCCCCGGGTATGCTAGGACCTAAGTAAAGTAGAGTCAGTAGTATTTTGTTTTTGTTTTTTTTATTGTATCCTGGCACACCCATCGGTCTTTCCCATTACCGGTGGTTGACTGGTAGAAAATGCTTTAGCATTAAGTCCGCCATGTGTACTTTTTTGTGCATTAAAGTGTTTAAATAAATAAATATATTTGTGGTAAAAATCATGTGTTTCTAAAATAAGACAGAAAAAGTATCTAATTAATTACACAGTGCAACGTACTGACTGGTAAAAATAATATTGACAATAGGACTGTACACCACTTGTAAGGATAAAAAAAAATACCTATAAAGGAACGGAATATATTAATAGAGAAG
>SJJU01002826.1:0-12269 GCA_012932125.1 Conopomorpha cramerella
TACAACATTTACACTAATGTTAAGGAACCTCAGCATATATATGGCAACACTGAAGCGAGCAATCAGTCGCACTCCTCGACTAGTCTCGACGAGGCGAAAGTCGAGATTCCGGTCATGGAGTCTGTGAAGAGTCGCGTGCAAGCGATCTCGAACAAAATTGACTCGCCGGCCATTTACTCGGTGAGCAAGAAGAACGTTGTTCTAGAACATAAAATAGGACATAACGATCAGGGATGAGAGTAAAACGTACGTAGTTTCCATTATAAAACGTTTCGTTAGCGCTTCTAGTACCGACAAAAAAAAAAAAACGGGCATTCATTAGTGCTTCTACGCTTGATCGATTGTGTACCTTACGGTTAAAGTGAATAGGACCTACATTAGCATCCGTCCCAGTTTTGTATGAAAGACATGGATGTTGGGTTTGATTTTGTTTTCTGCTCTTTTTCTTTTTCTAGTCGGCCTATTGTGTGACGCAATGGTGGGAGACTTGTGAACTAATGGCGCTAGTATCGGTACTGAAATAAGATATCTATTTAAATTTCGAACATCTTCAAGATTTGTTATTTTTACAGATATTTAACCCTTAGCTGCATAGTGATGTAATACTACAGCATTTTCCTCGATTTTTTTTTCTAGCCGTCCCGTCTACAAATTTTTCATTCTAAATTATTGTCAAAGGTACAACCAATACGTATGAACGCAGTTTTGACTTTAGACCACTTTTAATTTTTTATTTCTTTTTCCCATGATGCAGGTCACATAATTTAAGAAGGATAGGTTTTTATTCAGACACACAAACATCATGCAGTTAAAGGTTAACAAATACTGTCAAGTTTACAAATGTCAAAATGAAGTCACTAACAACTTATCGGTTTTTTACTTTTTGACGTTGCAAATCGGCTAACGGTTTACCACCGTCCTGTCTGATGTTAAGCAGCGATGTGGTCTACGATGGAGCACACTTGTTCATTAGGTACCTATTCACCCCAGTGACTAGAAGACCTCCAGACTGCGCTGCGCAGGAAACACAGAATCCGGCAAGTCGTTGTACATCCTGGCATATAACATAACTTTTATGTTTTGTCTCACTCTAATGGCTAATGTCAAAAAGAGACAGCGCGCCTCAAGTATTACTCTAGCATTGATATCTCTTACAGAATACGGTTACAATCTAATACCAAAATACTATTATAAAAGTAAGTGAGTTTTGATGACACTTTCTATGTCACTAAAACATCAATAAGGTAGAGTTGTTATACTGTGACAAGTGAACAATGAACCTTCGTGTCTAATGACGTTCATGCGAGTTTTAACCTTAGGGTTCTAAATCATTCTAAGCCTACGTACTACGATACTAGAGTCCTTAGTTCTTTAGTTTTCTTAAAACCATTACACATACTGCGTGTTAAAGGACCCCGAGCAATGGTCTTAGAAATGTTGTTGGGCTCGTGTCAATATGAACAACTTTTACTATGGCGACAATGCGGGGAAACGAAAATAAAATTTTTCATACACTTCACGGCTTTTAATCTTCTCAAAGCGGGGAAGGCAGAGGCACTTGCTTAATAACCAAATGCCCACGGTTTACCAAGCGAATTTAACCCAACATTTTTCATCTCCATACAAAATGTTATTTCTCGAGGCAGAAAACTTGACTATTTTGTATCGACATGAAAAATTGTTCTTTTTCATTTCCCCGCATTATCGTAATTGTAAAAGTTGTTCATATTGTCGAGCCCAACAACGCTTCTAAGACTATTGCTCGGGGTCCTTTTACACGCAGTACGCAAGGTTAAATCAAAAACTTTAGGAAAACTCAAGAAAGCCACTCAGCGTTATTCCGAAGTCTTTAATTTGACCTTGCGTATAAGAAATCATCGTACATTAAAATATTGAACTAATTAAAAAGAAACACGTATACAATAATATTTTAATCATAATATAAATTAAGTCTAGCATTGTTATTGCGAAGAAAACTAAATTTTCATGTCACCCTGTGATTTCTTGCGAGTTTTTCATTAAAACTTGAACATCCTGTATATCGCGTCCTAATAAACATGTTTATCTATCTTAACGGTAACCTACACACCTATAGGGAACCTACATACCTAATTTCCAGGTCCCCATGGTCAGTGGTTTGTTCTAGGCGATAGTGAAGTATAGTTGGGCTCATCTAATAAGTGGATTCTGACAGGTCGACTGACGTGTGTGATAGTGTTGTATTGAAAACATTCCAATGCGTGAGAATCGATGTGTATGTGTAGTGTTTCGATTGAAGTCGTCATACATATTTTTTATCTCCCAACGGCGACCGTCATAGGCTAAGGTAATACCGTAAAAACAGTTGGATGAGTAGATAGCTATCTACTAGGTACCTATATTTCGTAAAGACAAGTTACTTATACATACGTAGGTGTCAATCTTTGGGGATTACTGCCTACCTTGTCGTAAAAGCCAGCGCACGCCACTGCCAGAGACTGCATAATAATCATAATTTTATTTATTTATTTTAAATTGCATGTATGCATATGAAAGGTTAAGGTCGTGGTGTGTAGGGAACCGTTTTGTTTTCATATAAAATCAGCACAAAAATATAATTAGAATAAACTTCGTAGCAGTTATAGTTGTGAGATATATGTATGTAGTTATGATGTTGCTCAATATTTCGTTTGTAGAAGCGGAAGGCTTAAATTTACATAAAAAAATGACAATTACTTTGCTCGGCTTACAAACATGTATGTAACGTACTTAGATTATCAATGGGGAATTTTCTTAAACGTTTTTCCGACAGATTTTTCGGGTGGAGAACTGTCCCAAGAGTTTCCAAACACACAGTTTGACAGTAATGACAGATCCGTCAGATAAACGTCAACAAAAATTCCCCATTATTGAGTTTTTAAATTGGACTTTATTCTAATATAGAAAGCGACTCAGTCTTAAGTAACATTGGTGTTATTTCTAGAGGTAGAAGTTGTTTGGGCCCGTTAGATTGTTTGATAGGTATTGAATATGTTGACATGCATACTTTACATTATGAATATAACATTCAGACTATCTTTTTTTTTAACAAGCGCTGGTGTGGTCTACGATGAAGCCTGGCGATTCGCGCTATGAAAGTAGACGCAAACCGTTTGGTTCGCGAAAATTATAAATCCACCTGATATGGTGTATGAAGTACGCCACTTTCTATTTCTGGTTTTCATACGTTTACTAACCAAGCAGGTATCAAAGTGTACGAACTTTTGAATATCGAACGATACTTGAATACATTAGTTGTAGTAGTAAAGAAAGTGGCGTATTTCATAACTTAAATTACAAGAAATATAACACATATTGGTATGCTCTTTACAACTTCTAGCTCTACGTGTCACAAGTTATTTAAGTTCAATATTATAACCTACACTCGTAACTCGTGCGGCCAAGACTTGTATGACAAGACGTGACAAACATAGGTATGTCAACTATTTATCCTCCACATCCAATTTTGAATGTAATTTATTTACCGTTAGGCAGACATTAGACGCTCATGCAAGCGTCATTCAATTCCATCAGTCATGATTTATGGAATGACTACTAATACTAATTCAAACATCATTCACTATATTAGACGATAGGAAATCCGCCAATCATGACTGTGGTAAAACTGAGATCAAAACGTATCGTCTAATGTCTGCCTTAGGAGTCACACTTTTACCCAAAATTAAAATTAAATACTAAAACAACAGTTGATAAGAGAAGCTACGTTAATTTGTAAGGGGCTTTTGTTATGACGAATAAAACTGACAAGAAAGTGCCTGTCAATCATTACAATCGCCGTACATATATGTAGGTAATATAATGTAATACTATATTTAATTATAAAGTATGTACATTTAATAGCCTTTGCAAGTGTTCGGCTGGAATCAGATCATGTAGATATATTTAATAACCCCCTTACCAATAAACGCGTTGTCACTTGTACAACGGTTTTTACAAGTCTACTTGAACTGGTTATTCCGTATTTGACATACAACTGACAAGTTAAGTTGAGCTTTGTGTATCTACGAAATAGCAATTCCGCCATTATTAGTAAGGCCCTAAACATTTTTTTTTCCTTTGACAGGCATATTTATGTATTTACCACGGTTCAAATTTGCGGTCGGTAGTACTACCAGCTTAAGTCAACAGTCCTTTTATCTAACAATTACACTAGTGAGGCGGAGGACTTGAAACTATAATCAGAAGCGTGTGAACGTATATACTGTGTGATAATAACACACTGCGTGACTCCAGATCCCCTAGCACAGCGCTCCAAGAAATAAATGACAAAACATAACAACGCGCTCCGATTTGTTGAAACAAGCTGAGTCGCACGAACGGTGACAGAACAGCCAATCAGAATGCGTATTTATTATATATCATGTCTTTATTGACGCGCGTGCTAGTCCTGCAGCATGTCACGCGAATCTTGGCCCTCTGGTGATTCGGCTGATGGACTTAGACGCTTTCGATATTGGAAAACACGATATTATTTGTGAAATATAGCAGTGGTCTTACTTTTTACTTGCAAATGTAAACAGTATGAAAGAAAATAGATCATAATCATAGAGGTAAAAAATATTAAGATCAACTGCAATATTGCACAGCGAGGTGCCAAGTCTGTTAATATAAAAATAATATCTGACACCATTTTTAAATGAATTGACTTCATTCTTCAAAGTAAACATATTTATTTAATAGTCACAAGTGCTAAAGTCGTTTATGGCTATAAACACAGTACAGTTGAAAAAATAAAACGTTCGAATTAATTTCTTTTACATTCATGAAAAAACAGCAACTTTTTCAAATTGCATCGTCACTTGTGATTATACACTCAGAGGCACAATTAACCGCCCACTGACATTTTCCGATGTAACTTCATAAATTCATTATTGCATGATTTTTTCACTTGAGGGTATCTTAAAAAAAAAGTCATAAAATGTTTCAATCTATCATAAACTACTCACTTAACAAATTGTCATTCAACACCATAAGCATTTAGTTATTATAAACAAAGTTATGCCACTTTAGCCGAGTGGCCGGTTAATTGTGCCTCTGAGTATATCATTAAATATAACCTCCCCTTATGCGGCATTTTAGTAGAATATTTTTTTAAACTACATAAGCAAGCGATTGTCAATCATCCTGCCTTGTGTTAAGAAGCAATGTGCTGTGTGCAATGTGTGTTCTACGTCTTCTTAGATAGCCAGAAAGGCTTTACAGCAAACACAGACTTGGCCAATATGTATTGTGTATGTCCCTATAGTAAATTCATATTAATCGTTGTGAAAGTCATATATCATTATTATGAACATATCATTCGCATTGTTGATGCTTTGTAATGATTATATCGACATGTTTCTATCAAGAATGTATTTAAAATTAACATTATATGAAAATACTTGTAACTCAATGTAACATTTTCAATGTTTAACCCTCGGTTACTGTAAGGCAGACATTAGACGCTCATGCAAGCGTCATTCAATTCCATCAGTCATGATTTATGGAATGACTACTAATACTAATTCAAACATCATTCACTATATTAGACGATAGGAAATCCGTCAATCACAATCATGACTGTGGTAAAACTGAGATCAAAACGTATCGTCTAATGTCTGCCTAAGCGAATAGCTACGCCTACACTGCGATCATAAAGGCATAATATTACATTATTTTCATGGGAATATGTGCTTAATTACTGACCGAGTTTCAGGTCTACTTAAGGGTCATTATTCTTCGCCTAAAGCCGTAAAGTAAATTTATATACTTCAGCCGCTTTTCAAAACTGTGTGTTAGTCCAACCATGTTCATAGAGTTTGACAATTTTATCTATTTATAAAAATACTCATAAAACAGTTTTTTTTAAAGCGTTGAAAGGCTGTACTTTACGCCTTCACACAACTGTGTATAGTTCGTGCATTTCATGAATGCGCGCGGGCCTTAGATGTGTGTGTGACAGTTTTGTTCGTTTGAACTGTCAACTAGCGGGTCCATATACGACTCACACATCTAAGGCCCGCGCGCATTCATGGAATGCACGAACTATAGGTACATTAGGTGCTCCTAATGTGTTAGTGCCGCGTGCAGACTTAATAAAAATCTGTTGATAGCTGATCGCGTTTCCAAATTTATTGATAACGTAAGTTTGGAAAAACCGGGGGGTAAAGAGCAACAATATTGTTGTGTTTGACTTTTAAACAATGTGGAAAATCCCACTAAAAACAAGAAGTATAGCCACCCGAGCACTTCTATTTATCATCCTAAAGCTATTTAAATGTAGTTTTACTTTTAAATATTATTTCGAGGCTCCTGTAGAATAAACAAAAAGGAAATTTGTGTGTTACAAAAAAAATGTTAGGTAATTCATTACTCATTCTTGTATTTTATCAGCTTATTTCTTTGGTAACAATAAAGGATAAAGAAGGATTTTTACACGTGTATTTTCGAAATTACCACCGTGTTTTCCCATTATTGTCCCAGAAGACCTATCATGCGCGTCACGAAGACATAACATAAAACAAATACACGCTGTGATTGGCTGATGCAACTTCGCTTGTTTCAACGAATCGCAACGCGTTATATTATGTCTTGTCATATCGATGGTTGACAGCCAAAAAGGCCTAAGCGACATTTTTGTCCAAAATGAGTTGAGTATGCAGTTTGGATCACCTTTTTTTTCTGCGTCGATTTGTCTAGGTTTCATACCTCTATGACGTAGTTTGATGTCGCTTACGCGGTACAGATTATGTGTTTTTCTCCCAATACATTGCTTTATTTAAACTTTAAGCCACTCTCCTGTAAAATTACTTAAATGTCGCTTAAACCTTTTTGGCGGGAAGCCATCGATATCTTTCTTGAAGCGCTTTGCTACGGAGAAAAAGGTACTCACAGTTTCTTGTTGCCTTGGAAACAAGCTGTAATCCTCATTCATTCATATCATAATATGTCCTGTAGTAAATTCCACTGTCAAATATCGTAGTTTGGATCATCTGAAATACCTGCCAACAGAAAACATCCGGGCCCTAAGTATCACAAAATTTCAATTTTTATTTTACAATGACAATGTTAAGTACATCATGGCGGTTGACTTTACTTTATTCAGGTTGCGTTTTAACATCGCAATAAATTATTTTCATATTAATAGTTAAAACCGGGTATTACGACGCGAAATTAACCAAAGATAATCTTACCTACGTTGTTCGCATCGCAATACCCGATGTATACTATTAATATAATGTCAGTAGTGGCGTGCACACCATATAGGCAAAATGACACTGCCTACCTTAGTATTTTGGCTACCCCATATTATAATAGAGTTGTTGCTAGATCTTCTTTTGTTGTACTCACGACATAGGCTGACGAAGGCCCTGTGTTTTGTGGGTGAGTAGATATGTAGGTACCTTTATTTCGTTAAGACAAGTTACCTATACATAGGTGTCAATCCTTGGGGATTACTGCCTACCTTGTCGTAAAAGCCAGTGCACGCCACTGAATGTCAGTACGTTAAATTGTCATTGTCAATCAATAAAATTGTCAGTATTGTGATAATTCGCCAGGTCATAGAAACGCATCATAATTTGTGCAACTAACTGCACAGTAATTTTTCCTTTTACAACTTGTGAAACGATGAGAAAATGTCCATCAATTGCGTTAATTTCACAGAATTTCGTTTGACAGTGTGTCTTTCATGACAAGAAAATCTGTCAAATAAACGTCAATGGAGTATTTCCTATTGTAGAATCCATGTTTTAGCGATTGTTCCATTCTAAATATAATGTTTAAACTACATCCTCCTAACAGGGATATTAATTCCTTCGCACGTGTACGCAATAATTGATATTTTCATACGATTTTGTATTTGTAAAGTGACATAATTATAAAACATTTTTTACACAAATTGAATTTTATACTTGAAAAGTATTTCACAAGTCAATTGTAAGGTTTCCAACAATTTAAGCAAGATTTGGTTTAAATTTAAGATTGTAATAAGGTATACATACCTAAATACTTCAAAGTATTATTTTATTATTTGTTATTTTTTTTTTTTGTACAGGTGCTTAATGTCACAATGTATAACGCATTTATGTAAAAGTATTTGAAGTAATATTTTTTTTTTTCGTTGTAAAAATGTACAAAATCAGCTTAATCATTTATAATTATTGTAATTTAATTTACCCAAAGTTTTAAGATTAGATCTCACGAAGGAATTTCTAGCTTTTTCGTTGAATATCGTACATTTAGAACAAAAGTGAAGCCAATATGAAAAAGGATCGCTTTTTGTATGAAATTTTCAAAATCATGAAATTATACAAAATGAGTTATGTCACTTTTGTTCTAATTGTACAATAATTATGTACCTATTATTTACATTGTATTATAAATTTATATGTTAATCAGATCAACAATATTATATAATTAAAAAAACCGACAATTTGAATCAATATCTCAATAACTAACTACCTATAAAATAAGTATTATCTGAAGTAAATAAAAATAGTTGAGAGTTATAAAAGTGATGAAGGAATAATATGAGATTTCTTTGTGTATTTTCATTCCAAAGCTAGGTATTGCATTATATACTTAATCCATTACTTATGTCTTGTTGTGTTAATGATATTTACAGGGTGATCTGGAAACACCCTTTATGGACCCTACTTGCTCCATTTCAGCACGAGTGCAATGACCACGAACGAAAAAATATCGACCACTTCTTACAAAAAGAACAATCTGCTGTAAGAGGATGGCACATTTTTGCTGCTGCTGAAATGCAGTCAGAGCTCTAGACCATTATCTTTAGTCCACTGCTGGATGAGGTCCTCTCCCAGTTCCCGCTCTCTCCTCTCCTATGATCATTTGGGGGGGGGGGGGGGTGCCTATAGTTGGCACGCTCGCCAGGCGGGTTGTGGTTTTAACTCACAGAGAGCGCTGCTGCCCGTCCTCTGGAGAGTTCTTTCGGTCGCGACGTCCACTACGGGAAAATCTGTCTTCGAAATAGCAATTCTGCCATTATTAGTAAAGCCCTTAGGCTTCAGAAACATTTAGACTTCAGCTTAAAGGGTATTTCCAGAACATTCTATATGTGTAGTTACAGTGAAATTTGTGTATCTTGGAAGGGGGGTATAGGTACGTCACTGTAGGTACCTCCTCACTGTACTTAGTAAATTTACTGCCTGAGATTATTTACTTAAATAATTAATGTAATAGTTAATATGTATTTGTGAAACAAGACATGGTTTTGTTTTTTTTTGCGACAGAATAAAGAAAACAATGTACCTACATAATACTGTGCTTTTTATTTCATATATCAAGGAATAGTTACAGATAAGGTAGGAACCACATATATCATTCGAAGTATTGCTAAAAAAGGAAGCTTATTTTCAAAACACTAAAATAGAAAAGAGCTATCATCACTGTGTGGACAAGAAGCGAACAGGTAAAGATATAATAAAAGACAGCAAAATAAACGGGATCATATCAGATTGCCAGCAAAACTTGATAACTGTTGGTGTTGAGGTATGTTTAGATAGATTAACCCACTTGTTACGGATATACATTTTTTTTCGTATCAATAAGATTTTTCTAGGAGGTCTCTATTTAAGGAATACCGACATGGGAAAAATATTTTAAAAATCTGTTTATCTCGGAAAAGCCGGAAAATGGTTTGTCGTAACAAGTGGGTTAACAAATTAATTTTTTATTTCACTTTCTTCATGCATGTACTTGTGGTATTGTGGGAATCTGGTAAATTAGGAATCTGGTATAGCGGTCATCTGGTATTTTGGGAATCTGGTATAGTGGGAACAAAGGGAACACTATTGTTAGGTCACCCCTAAAACTGACTAAGGTGGCTATGAGTAGGTGAAAAAGGGCTCCAACAGGCAGGTGGGTAAAAAAGTAAAAATCCAAATTACAAAGTAAATTAATTTATTCACAAAAATACAAAAAAAAAACACTGTTAGTCGCGTTGTTTACATTTTCTTATGCATAAGAGTAAATTATTAATGAGTGAAACTTTACAATGTTGGTTTTCAAGAATTTAACGCACAAAAAAAATATAGCCTGTCCTTGATATTCATCATAAATGCTGCAGATTATTTATTAGACAGCTGGAATACAACTTCTACTATTGTAAATAGCTCAATATGTTTAAATAAATAAGCGAATCTCTTAACAAAGACCCGGACAAACAAAAAAAAATACACTTCACGCCTTTAATCCCAAAGAGTAAGGGTAGGCAGAGGCACTTGCTAAAGCAAATACCCACGGTTCACCGGACAAACAATACCAAATCATTTTTTATATTAAAAGTTAAACCGGGAGCTACAGCTCGTGAGCACGACAGTCGAAACGTCGGGGGGAAGGCAAGCTGAATTTTCAACGTTCCTTAAAATTACAATATTATTTTTGACATCTGAAGCTGTTTATACTGTTAATTCTCAGACCAAAAACATCAAGACTTGCAATACTAAACTGACGTTTAGAATACTGTCGCCATACGAAGAAAGGGCGTAACTATATACAGGGCGTCCCACGGCCATGCCACATGGAGGGAAAGTACCTTAAATATTGTAGATGGAACATTTTACTGAAAGAAGACATTATTTTAATTTCAAAAACAATTTTAACTGCATTTATATATTTTAGAATAATTTCACGTTTGAACCGGGAATCAAGCCCGCTACACGAGAAAAAAATCACCCTGTAGCTTTATCATACCGATCGAAAGGGTTCATCAGAAGCGTCAGAAATAAAAGGAAGACAATGAATTTTAACTTTTTTAATTTAAAATGGATAGTATTTAAACGTGCATCAAAAAAGTCTAACCTAACCTAACTAAAATAATAAACTGTACATCAAAATTACTAACTTGCACACCTAATTGCCATTCTGATGATAACTTTGGCTTTTTAGGTGTGCAAGTTAGTAATTTTAGGTGTGCAAGATAGTAATTTTGATGTACAGTTTATTATTTTCCATTTAAAATTAATCAATTTATCAAATGTTCAAAATGTCTCCCCTCCCGTTGAATACAAAGTTGCACTCTTTCAATCTGAACGAAATTTCACATCAAAAGTTAAAATTCATGATCTTCCTTTTATTTCTGACGCTATGTTACTTAGCAAAAAATAATCCTAATAGGGAAGAAAACGCGAAGCTGAATGCAGATGGCGCTTTGTACGCTTGACCCATATGGACCAATGACAGTGAGGCAATCTGTCACATGAACATTGTAGTGTCAATCGATCAACCAATCGTGCTGTTTTGGGTCAAGCTATACTAGCGCCATTAGTTCAAGAGTTTTCTACCCCATTCCATACACTTTTGCGGGAAAGAGACAGACTGAACTAGTTGTGTTTGCTCTGTGACAGTTTCTGTCGCTGCGAATTAGAAATTTAGAGTAAAGACGAAGGTACATACATACTCTTACAAATAGTTAACACAATATCTAACAGTCCAAGAAGTTGGCAGCCATCAGCAGCTCCAGGGCGATCTCGGGCGCAATGGGGAACTCGGGAATCTCCGTGGATGAATTTGTGTACCTCACCTTGTATGTGAAATACATACACACCTTCTGCAGTACGTGAGATCTGTGGGAGAAACGGCATAATTAAAATAAATACACTTCACGCTTTTTTAATCCCAAAGCGGAGTAGGCAGAGGGACTTGCTAAAGCAAAAAGCATCACGGTCCACCAAGCGTATTTAACCCAACGTGACAGGGGGTGAGCCCATCGCCATTATAGGGTTCACACGCCTTGTGGTGTGCGGGTTTTGGGTACCGCATTGTCGCCGTAGTAAAAGTTGTTCATATTGACGAGCCCAACAACGTTTGTCCTCTGTATTTATATTTTTTTTACCATCTAATAAATAAATAAATAAACTAAATATTTTACAACAACACACACATCGCCTTCATCCCATGTTAAGTAGCTACTTGTGTTATGGAAATCAGACAACGAGATATATTTACTTATATATTTTTTTTTCTTTTAAATACATAATTATATAAATAAAACACGCAGACACATCCAACAAGTGCTTAAAAACTCATAACCTAAGCAACTGTCAGCGGTGGGAATCGTACCCACGACCCTGCGAAGCAGAGGCAGACATGCTGACCACTACACCAACGGGCCCGTCAAATGCCAGTGCCATTGTGGTACACAATAAATTATAGAGTACTAGTTGTCCCGGCAAACATATGTTTTGCCATAGTCGCTTGTGTACCCCATGTATTGGAAGAAATAC
>SJJU01002829.1:0-34250 GCA_012932125.1 Conopomorpha cramerella
GTTTGTCTAATAGTTCGTCAAAATTAATAAAGAGACTAGTATTCATATTGTTCATTTCATTTGTGTATTACAGATTCGTGCCATAGACCTACTCCATCGCGCAGTGTACAGGCGCGGTCTGGGCAACTCCCTGTTTGTCGCCCCCAAACGCGTGGACAAAATCTCCTCCGAGTCGCTGCAACACTTTGCCAGCAACTACCTGGGTACTAGCCGATGTGCTGTCACCGTTGTTGGTGACTCTTTGGTAAGTTGTAAAAATAACATAATAATTACAATGCATACCTTTTAGTCCCATACGGATGTTGCTGGGATGTAAATAAAATACATCAGCTTTCTGGCATGACATTTGAGGACGATAATTACTGATGATGGTTGTCATTTAAGCAATGAGGCATTTTTTGTTATTTTTTAATTTATAAAGATGACGCTACGGTGTTCTATGTCGATTATCAATCAACAGAGTCATCTTCCCACCACTTCAATCAATATGGACGTGATATGTTATGCATACGGCGAGTGTCAATCATCTGTCAGTCTGATTGACAATCGATACAAAAACCAGTAGTGACCTCTATCTCATGGAGTCTAAAAATTCCTCATTAGGAAGGAGGGTTGGTTCCCACAGTTTTATTACAACATATGATGTAAGTATAATACTTACGTTTCTTTCTCGTAAACACAGGACACAGCGTCGCTCGTCGGCACCGGCCTGCAGGTCGCCGCTGGCGTTCAGGTCAATAACGAGCCCTCCTGTTACTTTGGTGGTGAACTCAGGTAATTAGTGCAAATATTACTTTGTGATTTCAAAACAGATTTGTAAATACTACCAACCTTTCTTCAAATTCTTCTTAGTTCAATTTTTATGCTAAATCAAAACCTTTTTCTTATTGAAATTACTATTATATATACGGTTCTCGATAAATCAGTAGGTTTTCATTCAATCATGGGGGATTTGAAGCGGGTAGAAATCGAGCACCAAGCAGATGCTTTGTAGTATTAGACAGTAAACGTGTTAAAATGGTCTCTCTGCAGGAAGGAGATGGGAGGCGAGCTGGCTCACGTAGCGCTGGCGCTGCAGGGCGCGCCGGCCGGCACTCCGCAAGCCCTCGCGCTCGCCATCGCTGCTAGAGGTCACTGCCATCATATTACATGCCCATGCTAGTTTTTTCAGTACTTAGACAAAAATGACAGATTTGTAATTCCTTCTACGTATACGAGCCTAAAATGTCGCATATATTGAAATGTCCATTTCCATACAGTAGCGTTGTAAAGGGTTATAAACATCCTAGTTTGGAGTCATTGAACATTTGTAAAATGTGCCGTATAAGTTAAAAAGTATAACCATGTCATGCCTGCGCAAATCAAAATTTATACTGGATAAAAATATATTGTGCTAGTAAACTGGTGCAAACAAATTGTGCAGATTGTACTCATAAGTTATTGCTAAGCATTTGACAACAGTTAATCAAGCTAATTTGTACATATAAGGTTCCGTTATAAGGTTCACACACCTTATGGTGGGGTCCTTCATCGTATGAGCGTTGCGTAGCGTACATAGGCTCTAAAAAAGAGACTCTCAGTGTGGTTATAACATTGAGAAAATTTCGTGATCACTCTGTTTATGTCTATTCATCCGTTTTAATGATCAATCACGGTGCAGCACCGCGAGCTGCGATTGATGGACTTAGCCGAAAACTAATGAAATGACACGAAATGAACGGACGTTTTCTTATTGTCCTAACTGATGTCGAATCCACGACCTCCTGTTGCAGATCGAAGTGCCTAACCACAGACAGTCACAGCTCTCATTCATACATTAAATAGACCATTAACATCAAACTTCCAGCTCTGGGCAGCGGTCCTGTGACTAAATGGGGCGCCGACAACTCGGCGCTGGCCGGCGCTATCGGCAACATCGGGCCCTTCGCCGCCGCTGGCTTCAGCACTTCCTACTCCGACACCGGACTCGTCGGCGCCATACTGTCTGTACCTAAGGACGAGGCTGCCAAGGTGTGTGTGTGTGTATGTGTGTGTGTGTGTGTGTGTTTAAACTTAAGTCTTATTATTCTAAATGCTTGGGGTTTTAATTAATGTTGTTTCTGCTGGATATAGTATTAGTGTTATTTATATTGGCTGTAGTATACCAATACTAGCTACTACTAGCGAAACAACAGCAGTTGTTTCTGTCTGCTGAAAATGTGACAATTAGATAGCATAAAGGATTTTGATGCAGGTATTTTATCTATAAATCCTCAATTAGGTTTTAGTTAACCATTTACATTGACATTATCCGGAAAATAAAATAGTATAGCCTTAGTACTTTTACAATCCGTGTAAAGTTATTATATTACAAAACAATAAGTTCATTGTTTCTCATAACAACCAATAAGACAACAGTGTAATTACACATAGTGTAAAATAAAAAGTCAACATTCGAGTCACTTAGGCTCTTGTTATGAAATGTAAACCAAGCACTACTGAGTCAAGTTTCAGTCAGGCAAGTTTTATCTTTGTCTGACTGTTAAACAAAGTCAAAAATAGATGCATCTCATGAAATAGATATGCATAATTATTTCGTTCAGAATATGGTCGATAGTCTCACCCCATGTCACGCCGCCAAACGACTCCAGCCCACTGCTGGATAATGACTGCAGTATTTTAAGTCGTCAATTCCATGTTCGCAGGCCGTCTGCGCCGTGGCCAAGTTCCTCAAGTGCCCGAAGCTGAGCTCGGCCGCGATCGCGTCCGGCAAGAACCTGCTGAAGCTTCAAGTGCTGAGCGAGGCGGAGGAGGGCTCCAGCCTCGCCGAGTCGATGGCCGCGCAGGCGCTCTACACGGGCAAGGTGCGCTCCCCCACCGACATCGCCGCCGACATTGACAGGATCAGCGAACAGGACGTCGTTTCGGTAAGCGATTTTTTTCAAACAACTGTTTACCTCGTTACACTTTACTTTGTACACAACTGTTTACCTTGTTACACTATGGGAAGATGTATGAATGTAGATGAAGCGAAAGGGGTATGTCAGGACCGTGACAAATGGAGATCTGTAGTCTCTGCCTACCCCTCTGGGAGACAGGTGTGAAGTGTATGTACGTACACTTTATTTTATTTATATTTATGTGTATTTATTGGGACCACGAACACTTATACACCAAAATATTACTTATCAAATGTGTATTTTGATCAGTATGTGCGACCAATTACAGGTAGCCACCACAGCATTCAAATTAAATTTATTTCTAGTATACACTTGTAAGTGAAGGTGACCGGAAGGGTTCTTTGGGTTCTGTTCATCCCTCTTTGGTGATTATGGGGGTGAATATATGCATGTTTAGCCCATTTACAATGTGTAACACAACACTTGACATGTGACGGGTGTTTTGTGGATATTCCCGATTTCTTGCCCTAGGGTGAAAACTGGGAAACGAATGTTCGAGAATTTACCTCAAACTGGGTTAAAAAATAGACTCTATTTTGGTTTCGTATGTACGAAATGACTCACAATGATGTAATATACCTAACTAAGCTGTTTTTTACTATATTCAATTTAATTTTTATTACAGGCTCTCAACTCTGCTGCCGGCAGCAAGCTGTCAATGGGCGCCGCTGGAAACCTGGCATTTGTCCCTTACGCCGATGAAATTTAAATGAAAACTAATACATACCTATTTATTTAGTAGAAATTTATTGGAATGTGTTATTTCAATAGTAACCAACTTTCAATTCCATGATAGGGATATTATGTTAAATATTCGTAAACAAAATAAATAAATCAATGTTTTGTTACAATTTCATTCGTATTATTGAGTCCTTGAGACTTTGACCTCGACCTGAGATGACAGGCTCCCTGAGGTATGTCCCATTTGTTCTGTAGAACAAACCTCTCTTCCACTGATCCTAGAGCACACCTGCAGGTAGTGGCGTGCGCAGCATTTCATGATGAGGTAGGCAGGCAGCCGCTAAACCATGCATTATGATCTCCGGTGGCTTAAAACCGTCATACGAAGGATGTGTTTTGGTGCTATGTACATAATTTTATTTTCGCCGCCGTCTCCGACGCCACACTGCAGTACTAATTTCTAGGTAGGCGGTGCCTTTTTGCCTGTATGGTGTGCACGCCACTGCCTCCAGATCTAGCAAAGCGCGTTAAGACAAGAACAAACGGTGCACTGTGATTGGCTGCTATGTCACACATTGTGCAGCTAAGCTTGTTTCAACCAATCGCAGTGCCTGGTATGTCTTGTCATGTTTTTCTTGGAGCGTTTTGCTAGGCCTGCTGAAGGACAGGACAAAGTAATGTTGTTCAATAGTGTCATCGGAACAAATGGGAATTACCTGGCTTCCTACTAAGTAGCTACTACCAGTAGTGCCCATCCAGATGGGTCTCACCATTACTTACCATGAATGTCCACCCATTGCTCCACTTACTGCTTACCTAAAAACTTACCCTTAACCTTTACCAAAATAAACTACTACAATTGGAATAATGGCTAGGTATTTCCTTGTCCTTGTAAAATTTGGTGTCACGGGTTTTAAAATGCAATAGTAGTAACACTTATTTTCAGTGGTGAGATGCACCTGCGCTACTCTTCATATAGGCAGAAATAACTCTAGCCGGGTCACTGTATGGGAGGCTCAGACCAAAACAACTAGACATCCAAATAAAACTTGACGTTTTGAATAAAATGAAAACAATATGCGTGACATGAAGAAGTGAAAGAATAACAGAAAATATTTTCTATACCTTGTAACTGTGTAGCAGTGTTTTTGGATCCAAACTGTCTTTGTAGTAAATGTGCCAGTTGGGATCCAGAAGTATGACGAATTTCATACATTTGGTGGGAAAGAGACTGAAGGTGGTATGCTGTTTGCAAGTCTAGTTGTGTGATGTTTGAGATGGGAGGTATGGTTCGAAAAACACATCACTCACAACAAACCTTCAAAAGGAAGGTTAGTCCTACTTCCCTGCTACAAGGCTGATGAACTGAGCACCCCTAGTAATCCTGTTATTTTACAAAACCTAGCCACGGTATTTGTCAAGTTAGTACAGCTAGTAAAGGTCTCAAAATCTGGTAAGGTAAATACAAACTGATCGAAGTTAATGTATGTCAACAAGTTAGTCAGATTTTTGTGAATACCTATTATAATTATGATTACCTACAGTGCAGAAACCTCCTGGACCACTTAGGTATGGCAAGTCCATTCTCGTCTATAGATAGGTGCCTACATAGAACATACTAAGAAACAAAACAAATTCATGTTGCGTTACGATTTTATTGAACTTCAGCTTCTGTGAGTAGCATATTAGGAATTCCTTTTGATATGGGAAATTGTCGACCAGATTCAGGGCAAGTCAATGATCCTTCTTCCACTTCTATTTCTAAAATAACATGATGGGCTTTTTTTAAGAATTCTTCGTCTTCTTCATATTTTGAGTCTAGTGTCTTTGGTAATCCTTCGCTGTACCCTAAACTGTCAGCAGCACACCAGAGAACCTCCCAATCCAATTTAGGAATTATACGAGCTATAAATTCAGGATTGAAATCAACTTCCTGTGTTTTAATATCTGAGGCTTTGATGGCCAAGGGATAGCCTGTAAGGACTCCTTTCAAACATTTTGATGTTAACATGTTATGTGTTAATAATTTCATTTTGATCTTCTCTTCCGTTCAATCTTCAAGTCTATTTTTATATATCACTATTTCTACTGTTAGAACTCTGCCTGAGTATTACCGTAAATAGATATTCAATTACTTTACTGTATTATAATAAAATCAATAAGTAAACAAAACAAGTTGAGCTACTTTTAAGAAATTAGAAGGTTATGATATCGATCAATCCATCATTTACAGTTTACTTCCAATCAGTATGATCATGCTGTCTCATTGTATTGACGGCTTTTCACCGTAGCTGTATGTAATCTCATACTGAGCTGTCATTCATTTGCTGTTTACTATCTCTCCGGGAGGTAAGTCTTGGATCTACATATTTAACAATGATTTTATTTTATTGGAAACAATACTCTCGTAGAGAAAGTAAATAAATTTAATAACTTTGACAAATATTTTTCTTCCGCAGATTCGTGTCGACTGTCCAGAGTCCGCGAATCGGAATTACAACCAAGCATAACTCCGCTGGGTGTGTCGTCTGCTTTTTACTTTCATATAGAAAAAGGTGAATAATACAGAACATTATAAATTAAGATTGCCGCAACATCAGAACCGACCGGAACAGTATTTTTTTTTCAGTGTAACATTTATAATAATAACTAAATCTGTTTCCTTTCATTGCTCACCTGCTAAGCTATGGCTCAAACATTGACTTTTGGTGACTCATGCGCTCCAATAACATGTCACGCTTGGAATAAAGATAAAACTCGTAAGTATATGAAAATTCTAGATTCTGCCCTTGAGTTACATACCTACACCTCCTGTTATAATAAGGGATAGTCAGACTATTATTGATAACTACCTTATCTCACCAAGATGATAAATTTATTTTGGCTAGTTTAGTGTTGACAATTGACTACGCAGGTTTATTCATATTTCCTTTACTGCCTTAAATAAAACACCCAGACACATCCAACAAGTGCTTAAAAGCTCATCACCTAAGCACTTGTCTGTGGTGGGAATCGAACCCACAACCCTACGGAGCAGAGGTAGACATGCTGACCACTACACTAATGGGACTGCCCATGAACTTTTTACAATGATTATAATGTACTACTTTATTGTTTTATTTATTGCAGAAATAGCCGTATCACCAAACAACAATGAGGTGCATTTGTATCAAAAAGATGGCAATGAGTGGAAGCAGACAAATAGCTTAGTAGAACATGACATGAGAGTAATGGGCATTGATTGGGCACCAAACACCAACCGCATTGTAACCTGTTCTGTAGACCGCACTGCTTATGTATGGACTCAAGGGGAGGACGGAAAATGGGCTGCATCATTAGTCCTACTTCGTATCAACCGTGCAGCTACTTGTGTAAAATGGTCACCTCTTGAGAACAAGTTTGCTGTGGGCTCAGGAGCTCGATTCATTTCTGTATGTTTTTTTGAGAAGGAGAATAATTGGTGGGTCTCCAAGCATATTAAGAAGCCTATTAGGTCAACAGTAACTTCACTGGACTGGCACCCCAATAACATTTTGCTAGTAGCAGGGTCAGCTGATTTTAAAGTAAGAGTTTTCTCTGCTTACATCAAAGATATTGAAGATCAGCCTGGCCCTAATGTGTGGGGTTCCAAGTTGCCACTTGGACAACTGTTGGCTGAATCCTCTAATTCACCATCTGGTGGAGGTTGGGTACATGGTGTCTCCTTCTCAGCTGATGGCAATAAAATTGCTTGGGTGGGACATGACAGCTCTATAAATGTTATGGATGCTACTCAAGGAAAAGCTGTTGTGAAAGTTAAGACTGAATACCTGCCATTTTTGGGATGCAACTGGATTTCAAACAATTCGCTCATAGTGGCAGGGCATAGTTGCATTCCATTACTTTACTGCCATGATGGATCCAATCTGACATTTGTTGCAAAGTTGGACAATACTCAAAGGAAGGAGTCTGGAGGGTTGTCTGCAATGAAAAAGTTCCAGTCTCTGGATCGCCAGGCGCGAATTGAGACTAATGACACATATCTTGATTCCATCCACCAGAATGCTATAACTTGCATTAACCTCTTCAAGGGTACAAAAGCAAATGCAACAAAGTTTAGCACATCAGGCCTAGACGGTCAAGTAGTCATTTGGGACTTGCAATCTTTGGAAAAGTCTATTGAGGGTCTCAAAATAGTTTAAACAACAATGTAATAAGCAATCTGAATATTTATTTTATGGAATCAATGTAAACAAAATGTTGTATGTACGCAATTTCAGCAATAATACTTGTAACAACTAAATAAGTAAACCTGAAAATTACCTCTACTTACATTTTGATTTTTGAAAGCCATGGAAATGATAATTGCAATCACAGTTTTCATCAGTCTAGCAATTTAATCCAAAAAGCATTGTTAGGTGAAGTGAAATCAGGCTTTTTTGACAATAACTTCAAATATACAGAACAAACAATAATTTAAGTTATATGATATTTTTTAACTAATAATCCTTACACTGTAAGTAATTTTAAATAAACATTGTTAATCAAGATATAATTTATGATAAATAAGATATAACCACTATATTATTACATCCTATTTTAAGTTGTAGATCACTTTGAATACTACTGAAGTACCGATTGCTATCAATATAACATTAAAATTTGATAAATCAACAAAATGTTTTATTTTAAACATTAACATTACGACATTAAGTTAACCTACAAAACTATAAGGCCATTGCAATTTGTAAAGTAAGAGAAGTGACTATTGGGCATTAGAGACGATGTTGAAGACTGGCCCGATGCGGATGAATACGCGACGTAGCACAGACCGCAACTCCGGCTTCAGGTCGAAGCACGTGATCTCGCATAAGACCGTGTAATAGCTGGACACGTGGGCCGCAAACTGTAAACAAGAACATATACTATAAGTATAATATTTAATTAAGAAATGACTAGAGGTACTCCTAGCCGTGCAACTACAGTCAACGACCATCGGAGAAAATCCTTCCGACCGTTTGGGAATCACTGGGTTATCTTTTACTATCCTGAAATAATTAGGCAATTTATCTATTACAATATTGATAATCCAACTGTTTAAATAAAAGCCGGAATCGTTACGGCTCTGGCAATCCTTGACAATGTACGTAAGTTACACCCCTAGGAATTAACACGATGTATTTGGGTACGCAACTCTTCGGTAAAGAATAACAATGTAAGGAAACCCACAAACCAGTGCGCGGTGATGATGGGCTTACCACAATCTGTTAAGTTTTCCACGGCGATTTTGTGGGTATATTCCTTGGTACGCTTAGATCTTTAAAACGATGTAACGTATTATGATGCCGTTTTCTTTAATATATAGTGATTTTAGAGGAAGGTTTACAAGTACGATACATAGATATAATAGCAGGGAAACACTGTTTGCCGGATCAGCTAGTAGAAATTAAACAAAACTTACCCGGTTATCAGGCATTTTCATTATTCTTGTAAGTATCAACAGCAAGATGGTGGTCCATGCATCTCTGTGTGCTTCATTGCTGACTCCGGCGAAATACTCCAGTGCCTCGCAACAGACACTTATCAAACTTTTTTGGACGGCCGGCCAGTGATCTTGGCGAGATTCATCGCCATACATTTTGAATAGTATCCGAAGAACGCAAGCCAACGACTGAGTTTCCTGTTTCAGCATATTCGGTTTAACTGAGCCTTTAAAATTGGCTTTCCAAAGAACATGTCGTTGTGCATTGTTTGTGTTAAATTCTTTGGCGAATCTATGACTGCACATAAGACATTCCACGAGCCTAAGCAGATGCGGGGAACTTAGAAGACGGTACATTCCCTGTTCTTCACGCTGACATTCTTGTTCGGTTCCAGGAGTACCGCCGGTTAACTCTGCAGCAGCTAGTGCTAGAGTTTCTGCGTCTTCTTTTCTAGAAGTGGCGGGGGAGAATACGATACTATCAATAGTTTGAATAAGTTCCAGCTGCACTACACATTTAATCAAAAGGCTGTTGAACACGCGATTAGAGGATTTCACATCGTCGCCAGCCTGCGGTTTTTTTAGTATTCCATGTCGGACGGTTGCATTATCTCCTTCTTCGTTTTCATCGGGTTTCCATGTAAGTAGTGTTGTAGGCAACGTGCTGTTGAAGATGTCCAGCATAATTTGACATGTTTTATTCCATGTGTCTTCTGTGAATTTTGTTCCATTTGAATTGACTAGATTTTCCAAGCAATTGGTACCAGAGCGGGCCAATTGTTCATTGTCTTGTTGCACACACCAGTGCAGTTGTGTATACAGTTGTTCTAATAGAAGAGATCCAAGAACATCAAAGTATTGCGTGAAGACATCAACTATGGCATACAGAGCGTGATTGCACGTCGTAGTCATCCATTCGTTCTTCTCTAACTGATGTTCAGGCAATTTCATGTTATCAAATATTCTGAAGAGTATGTTGAACAAATCTTTCCACCAATGTGGACGGAATGAGTCTCCATGAGTTTTTATAATTTCAAACAAGACAGTCAAACCCCTTGTTCGTACGTCAAGCTTGCAACGGCTTACGACACAAGACAGGGAAAATAGTAACGGGAACCACCCTCTCAACCACACTCGGTCTACCTCGGGTGCTCCTGGTTCGCCTTCTAAACCTGCATGTTCTGCAAACAGCTGTGGAGATGCACCCACTGCTGTTGCACACGATCTCACTAGTCTGATTGCCTCCATAGAAGTGTCTGGGAATTTAGCATTACATGCAAACTCAGACAAACACTTGACTGCATCTTGGAATGAATCTATCATTGATGGGAATTGCTTCTCATATAATTCCGAGATAATTTTACCAGTTGTTTGGAAAGCCAAATCTACTATTGCTTCGTCTTGATCACTTGCAGCTAAATGGAAAACCGAAAATATATTTTTCCATCCTGATTTTATATTAGGGGCTTGTGAATTAACCATTTGAGCTACGCAGCGAACCACCATATCTCGAATAGTTGGCGAGTTATTTTTCTTCATTATATGTTCGAATGGTCGCAGGAAATCCTTTTGGAACTTAAAATTTGCAAATTCACCTTTTTCAATAAATTTCATGGATAGCTGTCTCAGTGAATCAACTGCAAAAAACGAGATGTCTTCATTAACATTACATCCAACTTTGTTGAAGTGATCACCAAGGACTTGCCATATTCTTGACCACTGCAACCTGATTCGACCCATGTTGTAATACGATATTTCAACAATTTTCTGCAGTGAAAACATTCGGGGACTTGTAGAGTGGCTCAGTTCGTCTAGAGACACTTGACATAGTGCCTTCACGAAGTCTACAATGGCGTCACCATCTAATCGAGTGGATCCTGTAAATATTCTATCCACGGCCACGACCACACTCTGAGAGCTAGTTTCACCAATATGTTCTTTTACACTTGGATCCAAGGTCATTAGGCTAAACTTTAAGGAGTCTGGTTGTGGTTTAATACCAGGACCGGAAAGGAATTGTGGCCTGACGCCAGTACCGATCAGCTGTGCCAGTTCAAGTTGCGAAATGCACTTTACTACATCAAGCCAGCTAGAGCCAAGGTAGTTGCCGTCTGTGTGTGCTACTGTAATTAAAGTCTTGATTGTATCAATATTCTTGGCTTTCATCTCAGTTATAGGTGAATTGGCAGTCAGCAGTGTGAAACGAGCTAGGGCTTGGACATATGCATCTCTTTCCAAGCTCATGTGGAATATACACGCGATTCTTATGGCACACCTAATTCCGTCCAGACAAAGGGATGCGATTTCAGGATCATCACAATCTTGCAACCCAACAGAAAATGCTGCTAGGAAAGGTGTCCAAGCCATTTTAAACATCGGCCTCACATGCTCGACGTGTTTCGCCGTCGTAAATGGTGTTTGCACATGAGAGACTGATTCCATTAAATTCTTTGCAGCTGTAGATATTTGTTCCATTTCCATGTTCCATATAAATTTGCGCTTCTTTTCGTTTGCTATCATGTGCTTCCCAGGCTTTGATGTGTTTTTCATTTTAATTTCATGTCCAGCAATTTCGTCATAGATCTGTGATAGATATTCGCGTGGTAAATCATTATTGTCACTTATACCACTATTCATTTTAATATATTGTTCTTTCGTCATCTTATTTTTAACCTGTGGTGAATGCAAATCTGTTGTCAACATTATAATCGAAAATGCTAACACGTAAATTGTGTCTGCACTTGTGAATAAACCATTATTTGGATTACATTCACAGTATCTTGAAGCAAATTTTTCCATTAGCCTGTCAATTTTTTGGGCTTCACCTGGTAGCCTGAATCCTTCCAAAAAGTGTCTTAATGCTGCTACTATATCCATTTTCGAAAAATCCATGGAATCAACATATGCATACATAACTTCTTTTGAGGGATCATCATTTTCACCCAGATATTCTCCAATAAAAGTTTTATCGAGTCTTTCATCAGTTAATAACCATTCTGCAATCTCTTTTGTTTGTGAGCCAAGTAGCCCTTGTTCTTGGAGAAATGACACACCCTTTTTGGGCTTCCTGTTGAAAAGATCTATACCTGTTTCCCACACTTCTTTTTGTTGTTTCAAAACCTCAAACTGCTCTGGGGAATCTAATACTTCTCTATTTCCAACATTACTTGACCCAGTAGATACTAAACTGAGACTTGAACCTCCATGAGATTTCATGCTTCTTCTATCATCATGGTCTTCTTTATGATTTCTCTCTCCTAGGGTAGTTTGTACATTGGGATTGATGTACAGTTCTTTACTCCATTCCACCATACATTTTAGTATTGAAACCAGGCACTCTAGTCCTCTGATTCTCATCGATTTTTCCTGGTTTGGTGTGGCACCCAATTCTAAGGCTTGTCTGCCTTGTGCAATTTTAGAGACATCATTAACCAGCCTTTGGAATAAATTAGCTGCAGATAGGTCACAATCATAGTTAACATAGATGTCAACTACACTTTGTGCATCACCACAGATTCTGGTCAGTGCTTGAATCACCATCCACTTATGTTCAAATGAAGAGCTTGAAGTTTCAAGTATATTCATGAAGATTTCTTTGAAGAATACTTCAATTTGTTTCTTCAGGTGTGTTTTGAAGTTTTGCAGCAATGCAAGAAAGATGGCAAGAGATAACTCAAATACTTCAGGAACTGAGCTAACACCATTTTTGGAGAGTGCCACACATAAATATTGCTTAATAGCTGTGATGAACATCTCATTATTTCGAAATACTGGACCAGCATTTTGAAGTATAGATAAAAGCAGATGTAGAGATAGTATCTTTGATCTTAGTTCATGAGATTTTGGATCTGGTGTACCCTCTGGCAGAGGTTTCATAGATAATTTACAAAGGGCTCTGAATACAAGAAAAGCATCCTTTTGGAGAACATGTGTAAATTTAGCAGTGACAGAGTTATCATTTTCTGATGCAACATCAACACTTTCTTGCGAAGGGATTCTTGTCATTGTATTTTCTACACTTCCTTGTTCATTGCTATCCTGTGATACACTGCCAGTTTCAGAAGAATCTGGCTTTTCTTTAGTGTCATGATTATTCTGAGGTTCTTCAATTTCTGTAGTTTTTTTAGCTGCTATATTGATAGCATTGTCAATTACTGAATCTACAATTTGCTTTGCAATCATTTTAGCCTCGACAAGTTCATCAACATTTTCTGGTGGTACTTGATTATTATCTTGAACTTTCTCAGTGACATGATTATGTTCAGACTCATTATTGCTCTTCAGTTCACCTGAAACTACAGTCCCATTTGGTATTTTTGGAGGCACTTCTATATTAGTTTCATGACTGTGGTTTTCAATTTCTAAAGCTTGGTTTTCCATTTTGGTAAATATTACATTTAACATCTGTGTAAGAGTTGCTCTAGCAGTTGTCTGATTGATAAGGTTTTTGCTGGCCAAATAAATGTTGTAGCAAGTTCTAACAGCTAAAAGTACAGTTCCTTCGTGGACTTCTACATGCTGACTTGTAATTACAGTTAGTAATGCTTTTATGATCTGAAGCTGTACCCCTTCATCTGTCTGTGGACCCGTAAAACAGCCACATATTGTTTCAACAATTCTATCAATCAATAGTTTTCTAGGAGTTGTTGAATCTGGAATGTTCCCTGTTAAGTGACCATAGGCAATAAGCTTTTGAAGGCAGTCCAATGCAGTAACAACAATTCTTGATGCTTTGCTCTGACATGCCAGTTCAAAGGGTAGAAAGTATTTTTCTGCAGTGATGACATTTGATGCATCATTCTTTGGTAGTGGCAAAGTGCCAGATGCAGGACCCTCCGTGTTTTCCGGCTCGCCTCCATTCTTCAGCTCTGACTTGATTTCCTCTGTAACAATTTTTTTTAATTTCAATTAAAATAATGATACATTGCAAATCATAAATGCCACATTGACATGATATTTTGTTCACACTACAAACCCCAACTATTACGAAATGTCCACTAAAACATTGATTAAATTATCAATAATATAGTTATACAAATTAAAAATGGCCCAGTTATTCATACCATTTGCTAGAGATAATATTTGATTCAACTGTCAATGGAGCATATTATTTGTTTTCATCATTGGCAACATACAATATTACACATTATTATCTTTAAATTAAAGACTCAGCTGAAAAGAATACTATAAATGAAACATTCTTGATTGGTACTCTCAAGCTTAAAGTTAAATAATCTTCCAGTTGAATAAATATGAACAATTACACATTACTAACAACTAGCGATGATGTATATGTAAGTGTCCCCTGGATGCATCTGCATATTTTCAGTACCTATCTTTTTACATTAGTTATAGATAATTTTGAATTTAAGGATTCCTATTTGTTTCAATTACATTCCATGCCAATTTGGGAGAGTGTGGCTTTCCACCGGGATTATTTTTTCAATTTAGCGTCATGTTTTTTTGCCTATTCAATTCAAACAATCAAACTGTACATCTTTACAGTGTGGTATACAAACATCAATTGATATTTACCACTTATAGATTAATATACAGTTAATATAGATAGAAACATGTAACCACACTTAGTTAATACAATTACATTTCTTACAAGGTCACACACTCACCCAGCACTACCTATCCATTTTACATCATTTGTATTATATATGTCAATTGATATTAATTAATGACATTTCATTGAGTTGAGTAGGTAGCTATAATTATGACACACTATTCATTTTTTAGTTAAACAAAATCAAATAACATTTTAGTCTTACCTAATGCAACTTCACAAGACTTCTTCAACTGACTGTGATAGGATCTTTTTATGTCCTTGTCACCCAATATCTTCTCCAGAGCTCTGACTATAAACATTTCTTTAGTTTTTAGATTGGTTTGCATTGTAATCACTTCGTAAATCACTCCATTCGTTCCTATTGGAATCGACTTCCGCACGTAACGATTTTTGAACACATTAGTCAGTCACTTGTTGTAATACCAAAGAAAACATAGATTTTAGCCACTGACTTCTTATTATATTGAAACTAACATCACTGTTGCTCAAAGAAACGAATTATTGCGAATCCATTACACAGGAAAAGGGGATTTTACCTACGTTTCACACCTCATCACAAACATGTCAAATGTAGATGCGTTCATAAATAAAATATAAAAGGTACAGTAAAAATATTTTTTTATAGTCATCGCATTTTTGTATGTATAGTAAAAATATTAGCACTAAGATCCCTTTTTATTTACTAAGAAATAAAAGACATTATGCAATTTACATATTACAAGCGGAGCTTAATATTTAAATAAAAACGTTACCATACAAATGAACGTATCGTTCAATTTGGCTCATTGTGTTTTGCGTGTTGGTTATGAAATGAAATCTGTGAATGAAATAAATTAAATTGTCTTTGGTTTATGATTGACATTGACAGCGTTGGCCTACGAAGTGGAGCATTTTGTTTTTCGAAACATTTCTTCGTTTCTTTCTCATAACAATCGATATTCGAACAGTCCAAATACTGTAAATATTAGTTCAGCGTAGTTTCTTTTGCAGTATTCTTGACATTTTCAGTGTTATTGGCTATAAAAATTGCTTCAACCATGACGGTTACGCGGGTCGCCGAATCCCGCACGGAATTCAAACTAAAAAGTTTACCAGAAGATGTGATATCCAGCGTGAAATTTGCACCTAAATCTAGCCAGTTTCTTCTGGTTTCCTCGTGGGATACTTCAGTGAGGTTGTACGATGTTACAGCCAATGTTGAGAGACATAAATACAATCATGAATTGCCTGTGTTGGATGTTTGTTTTCGGGTGAGTTAATTCATTAATTTATATGAGCTTTTAACTAGTTTTGTGGCACATTATAATGGTCACAATGTATTGTGTATTTCAAGAATACTTACACAGATAAACTCACATGCATTAAATTACCACATGATTTTCAGAGATGTCTGTAATGTATAAATTTTACTAGTCAAACAACACAATAATGTGTTCCACATATTAACATATTTATCTCGAGGCAAAGTTGGACGAAAGCCTTACTGACTGGATTCCTAATAAAGGAAGCTGAAGATGTGGATGGCCCAGTGGAGACCTGGATAAAGATAATGTGTGGCTCAAAATAGGAAGGGGTGGAGAGAACAGAGGGAGGCTTTGCCCAGCTTTGGGACACAAATACAGGCTAATAAAAACAAAGATAAAACAAGATTAGGAGGCCCTCATGGTCTAATTTCTGTCAAATGACCCTAGGAAATGATTTAATGTTTTAAGGTTTCGCTTAGCAAGTGCCAATTGCACTAATAACTTAAATTTAATCAAAAAATCTGTGATGTTTATTCCAGGATGCCGTACATTGCTACAGCGGGGGATTGGATCAATCTCTTAAAATGTATGACTTGAATGGGTCAGCTGAAACAACCCTTGGTGAACATAAAGGAGCAATTCGCTGTGTAGAATATGCTACAGAAGTAAATGCCGTATTGACTGGTAGCTGGGATGGTACTGTTAAGATGTGGGACAGCCGTGTACCAAATTGTGTTGGTACTTACAATCAAGGAAATGAAAGGGTAATGAAAGCTAACCTATTACATTTACATAATATGTAAAAAGTATTTTTAACAAAATTAAGATTACAGAATAAACCAAGAACTCAACAACAATTATGTTAGTAGAAATAACACAGATCACATTTTAGCTTTATGAATAATAGGGTAGATTAAGAATCTGTCGAAATTCTTTTTATTATCTTTAATACTGTAGTTTTATATAATCTGTACCTTTGTGATGACTTATTATGCTGTCAATATTATAATACTTAAAGAATTACTAGACCGGCCCATTGGTGTAGTGATCACCATGTCTGTCTCTATTCCATAATGGGTTCAATTCCCACTCCTGACAAGTACTTTGTTGATGAACTTTTGTGTAGAGTTCCTATGGATATTCTGCCACTATCACTGTCAGAGTCACTGTTCTGGTCTTGGTTCTTGAATAAGTGTTTAAAAAACACAGATTAAAAACATCCATATGAGTGAATTTTTAAGGTATTCAAATATGTCTGGTATCTGGCCAAATCACTATCCATTGCAACACTACTTTTAAGTACTTGTTTCTTACTATTTAGATATCAAATATTTATTAATTAGTTATTGCATTTTTTAATAATAATTTTCTACTTATGTAAATTACCTGCCTGTTACTACAAATTGGTTGTAGCTACTACTAAGTAAATGTTAATTAATTTTATGTAATTCCAGGTATACACAATGAGTATAGTTGGAGAGAAATTTGTTGTTGGCACTTCTGGAAGAAAGATCTTTGTATGGGATGTTAGGAACATGGGTCATGTAAATCAGCGAAGGGAGTCGTCACTCAAGTACCAGACTAGGTGCATCAGAGTTTTCCCTAACAAGCAAGGATATGTTTTGAGCTCTATTGAAGGCAGAGTTGCTGTAGAGTACCTGGACAGTAATCCAGAGGTTCAGAAGAAGAAGTATGCATTCAAATGCCACAGAATCAAAGATGGAGGTAATTATTTATACATACATACATACACTTCACGCCTGTCTCCCAGAGGAGTAGGCACAGACTATATATCTCCATTTATAACAGTCCTGACATACATGACCTCCGGTTTCGAGTACTTTTCACGCCACCTTCTGCCAGGACATCACCAATCTGGTTGATACATGTATGTCCTTCTGGGTGATCACCCATATCAATCTCTTTTGTTAATGGACTTTCATCCATCCTCTCCATATGTATGTAATTATTTGTAACTTGTAGAAAGGTTAAATTAGTAAGTAATACCTGTTATCCTATTATGGGTATAGCATAAATTTTAAGTTTTAAGTTATTCCTCATTCCCTCTTGATGAACAAAAATATTTTTTTGTTCATTGCTACTTTGTTATGCAAGATAATGAGATAATGTGTGGTTTCTAATTTATTCTATTTTTTTTATTGTATAGTGTGCAATAAAGAGTTCATTTATTCTATATTCTGTGTTGACCATCAGCTCTCCTCTGCTTTTACACCTTTTTGTTATTTATTTCTTTAGATCAATGTCATACTTTAATATGTTTGTTTGTTCTAGGTCTGGAAAAAATCTACCCTGTGAATGCAATCAGTTTTCATTCTGTTTACAACACATTTGCCACTGGCGGTTCTGACGGCTATGTGAACATTTGGGATGGTTTTAACAAGAAGAGATTATGCCAGTTCCATAGGTACAATACCGCAGTGTCATCTCTAAGCTTCTCCCACGATGGATCGGCGTTGGCCATTGCGTGCTCTCAGCTTGATGAAACGCAAGTGGAGGATCAGCAACACGAGGACACCATCTATATTAGATATGTGACTGACCAGGAGACAAAACCCAAATAAACTAATAGAATTAAGAATGCTGTAAAAACTAGATATGTATGTTTCAATGGGGGATCTTCCATGACAGATTTTTGCAACTTTCATGATAGGAGTTAAAGCCAGACTTTGTCCAAACTGCTATGGAAAATTTTTCATTATTAATTCTTTTTACATGATACTTTTTACTTGTCAAAGTATCCAGTCCTAACATTGCATGCCCAACAATAAGAAAGGACCTTAGTTTTCTAGACAGTAGTATTTTTAAGTTAAACATTGGCATTTGTCATACAAGATTAATTAAATGTCTAATTCAAAATATTAATAAACAGTGATGTAAAATGTAGGATGTATACTAGAAGCCGTTATGTTTGATTTAAACTAAGAATTAAATGATAGAATAAAATACTTTGTAAGTATCCCTCTTTTGTTATTTTTTTGTATTATGTGGCGGACAGTATTATTGGACGCGCATTTTCCTAATATCCACCATTAGGCGTGTAAGACTAAATGCGATTTGCCTTAGGAAATAAGGCCCTTGTAAATCGAACAGCAGTAATATTACTTACTCATGTCCCTCGATCCAGCGCTGTCGTCTTTACCGCACTCCAATATAAAAGCTCTTGGAGTCCCCGTAGCGCCGCCACGTGCGCTTTGATTTTCCTCGTCTCCTCTTTCTGACAAATGAAATCTGGTAGAGTTCTGAGGATTGACAACATCAACATTTATATTCTGAAGGCCGATCCCGTACGTTCCTCAGAAACTTTGTACCCTCTGCTGTTGAGGCTTTGGAGACCGAAACTGTACCAGCCCAATGGAAAGAGGACTTATCGTGAAAGTGCCCAAAAAGGCTGACCTGTCACAGAGTGCAACAGCCGGCGAGGGATAATTTAATTGCTGAAGTTAGTAGCCTAATCGAGAAGACTACGAGTGGACAACGCTTGTTTCTGGCCTGAACGATCCTGCTCCGGCCACGTGAACGCCTTGCGAGAATCGAGAAGTTTGTTGAGTGACAGTCCGAAGTATTGACTCGAATCGACCCTTTGTCGATTTTGAAAAGACCTTCGGTTGTATGAATTGGAATATGCTATAGTCCTGAGTGGTAGAGGAGTGCGGTCGAAAATTATCCGGCTCATCAAGACCCTCTACTTAGCGCGCTTAGCCCACCTATTCTCAACATTGCGGTTGTCAAGCAGGGGTGTCTTCCGTCTCCGTTGCTGGACATTATTCTGCTCTACGACGTGATGAGGGATGTTGTAAAACACGTTAGAGGACTGTCATGGCCTGTTGGGACTTAGGGGACCCAGACTACGTAGACGACATAGTTGATTTCGCCATCAATAGACAAGTTGAGGAGTAAACTGTCAGCACTCCAAGATGCAGCGATGCAAATAGGTTATATCAATAACCTTAAAACTGTTGACGTGCGAGTCCCATCTAGGAATTCAGAAGCTATGTCCCTAAACTCCTTTGGTGTTATCTCTTCCCAGGCAATGCGGAAAATAATCAAATCTGAATATTGCTTAACAGTAATTTAAGGCGTTAAGTATATGTTATTACAAAACGCAATAGGAGCAGTAGGTAAAGCAAAGACTAGACATAGACGCTCCTACTATTAAGGAATGTGTACATTTTTATCCCGAAATGTCCATAATGACGTTGCGTTAGCAAACCTACCTATTAAGAGACTTGCTGTATCGCGTGGTGTACCTAACGTTTTCTTTCGATCCCGTTGGAATTTCAGGATAAAAAAGCTTCCGTTACTCTGGGATGATGTAGCATTTTAATGGTGAAATAGTTACCGAAATCCGTCCAATAGTTTTTGAGTTTATTCGTTACAAATATTACAATTCTTTCCTATTTATAAAATTAGCCTTTGTTCGGTATAGGACAGATTCTGGATTGGACAGATTCATGAACTCGGCAGATTTGTGGATTAGGCGGAGTCGCTATTGGACAGAAGTACAGCGAGGAACAAAATAGGTAATGTCTTAATTTTAGGCATATTTTATTACAAAACAAAGTAATGACGAAAGCCATTGACTAATATCATCCTATAGGCCTATAGGCCACCACCATTCTGAAAAAAAAAATCAGGGTCCGGATCATAGTACCACTCCCTTTTTTACATATTAAGTATGTAATTAACTTTGCACAGGCGCTTTAGACATTCCATCACGTTAATTTCGTTATTAAGTGCCAAAGTGGCAAAAAGGTGATTTAACAATCACCATCACCGTCCATAATGAATCCGGTGCGTTCTTTGGATATCCCGGAGTCACCCGTCATGTACCGCCGATGGCCACCGACGGGGTTCTAGTCAGTGTGAGTCCCACATAGCCCAGTCACTCCCATTGGCGGATAGGTATCCATAACGGATTTCCACTTCGAAAAAAAATATGTATTGGTACCTATTCTTCATCATATATATTTTATCATACTACCTACCGTCAGCGCATTGTTAGCAGCACCGCGTCCGTTTTATGACGTTGGGGTTATGTACGTCCAATATACAAGTAGGTATTATTAAAGAATCTACCATACATGATGTTTGACTTCCAGAGTCGTCGAAGTAGAGCGAATATAATTATGTAGGTACTCAAATCAAAATCAAATAGTTTATTTCTCCACCGTTATACCTAAGTGCTATTACATACCTACAGATATACAGTAGTATAACACAAAGCTTGATGAAAGTCATGTATCATTTTAAAAACAAAAGCCAACATCCCCGGTTCGAGTTAATTTCTTTTAGGTACTGGCCAGATGAACCGGGAAGAAACTGGCATCTTTTCAAATCGTTAGGGCTTACATCTAAGTATAAGTAGGTACTTAACATAACTTAACACTCATTTAACAAATGCTTGATGTCCGTTTACATCCCTGACTGGTGAACAGCTCAAGGACACTAAATAAAATAAAAGGGTAGGTTACCCCTGTGGGTTTTGTAACTGAACCCCTCAGATCATGCAAGCAACCACCCAGCTTTACCAACATTAGTAATGTGGAATGTAAACAATTTCTTTTTAGCTTAACTTAATAAATGACATGTTTGTCCACTTACACAATATTCTGACGGACTTTGTGACGGGAAGCGATGAGATGCAAATGGCGTTTTTTAATTCTCATTTTCAAAATTAATTTTTCGCTGCAATTATTGTGTTAATGTGGCGGATTTAGTGTAATAATGTGCTGGTAATGAAAAATAATGTAGTGAGAGCGAGAAGTAAAGGAGAGGATTCCTATTTGATCATTTTGTTATTCCCGTATAATGTTCCACGCAGCATTGAAATGTGATGGTCCACCCTCACGTTTTAATGTGTTTTTGACACGACTTTGACTATTGACGACTTTATCGATAGACCATGACTATACTACTTACGAGTATAACTTGAACACGAGGAGAAACTACTTTGTGGCGGAATTGTCGGCTTTAAAGCTGAACATAAGAGCCAAGAAAAAAAATATTCTGACGATGAGTAGGTATTCTTTTTTCATGGGTAAAATCTCATGGAGAAGTATAATCTAATAATAATTGTTATTATTATTTACCTACCTGATTCATCGCCACGCGCACGGGGAGAGATGTCTAGGAAACACTAGAGTGCATTATCTCCCACTCC
This sequence comes from Conopomorpha cramerella, assembly GCA_012932125.1. Lineage (NCBI taxonomy): Eukaryota > Metazoa > Arthropoda > Insecta > Lepidoptera > Gracillariidae > Conopomorpha > Conopomorpha cramerella. The sequence continues at coordinate 22,082 of SJJU01002829.1, forward strand.
CTCGTGCACCGTCTTCAAGCTAGACTATTCTAGGATACCAGCATAATCCGGTGATAAGGCACTAGTCACACGGTCGTAGGTAGCCGAAATTTTCATGTAAAGTCAAGCAATCTACCTACCATAACCAGTACCTAATACTTAAGTTAATCCAAGAGATCGACATCGACCAGCTTTTCTACAGTTCGATGTGAAATCTTCATATTAAGAACAACAAAGTTAAACATTTCACACCTTTAGAACTGCGTCATTCCCCTGTCGTTCCTTAACTTTTGCTTCCTAATAACAAACTATCAATATGAACAGTTTAAATGCTGTAATTAACACATGTAAGAAAATACAATACCTATGTGTGGGTTCAGAATTCTGCAAATTACTTTAAAAGCGTTTAACGTACGACTTAAGGTACGTATAGTTGCTTCCTAGTCTTGTACTGTATTGCTAAGGTAATAAGGACTAACACAGTTATGCTAATAAGTAGTTTCAGTATATGAAAGAGCGCAGCGGCTGGTCTAAATTGGCGCTCAAACAAAAGGGCTGTATTTGCGACCACCTCTATGCTTTCTAAGAAGCTTCAATGCATGTTCAAAATGTATTTTAGCGCAGTTTTGTTTGTTGTGGGCACGCATGTGTCCAATGAATTGCGGTTTACTTTAGTTAGGTACCTGCCTACTCAGGTACTGTTAGTTTATTGATGGTCACCAGTCATGTATTGTGAACAGTGTGAAAATGGTCGCCTCTTTCATGGTTCACAACCTACAGCTACCTACTACTTGTTAGGTACCTAAGCAAGACTATTTACGTACTATTGAGATGTGTCAAAACTGCTTTTATTTATAGGTGCCAATTTATAATAGTTGACAAACGTGAATAAATAAATAGAGGTATGTCGTTTCAGATTCCAATGTATAAACAAACAAAGTAACTAACTTATCACAAATCTTTCTGATAATATCAATTTCTGATAAAACCTCGGTACCTACATATATAAAAAGTGTAATGGTGCGTTAACTACTTCTTCAAGGAAAATGAAAAGTCTGTTGGAAATTTTATAACCTGAACACATAAAGCTAAAATTCTATTTTAATTTCTCCAGGGAAACGAAATACAGCTTATTTCGTTTCCCTGGAGAAATTAAAATAACATCGCGGGGCACAGCTAGACATTTACAAAAGATATAGGTAAAAATTGAAATGGGGCAGTTGGGTACTGGTTACAACATTGATTGTGGGTTAGACAGTTTAGAGGGTAGCTCGATCTTACTTACTAAGTTGTGGGCATATGTAGGAGCATATTGTTATAATAAACGTACGGTACAGTTCATAGACCATTCAACATGCCTTGTGAAGGAAAAGTGTAGGTCCACCTTTAAAATAGAGTGATGCCATAACTTATCTAGGCCGACGCAAAATTAACTACCTACCTACGTATGACGATTAATAATTTCTGACGCAAGTCAACAATTCCCCGATAACTTAAAAAATACGGCAAATGCGTAATTATTAATTCCACGATTTGGTTATTCTTTGACTTTTAACAACACAAGGTTCCGTGCGAGAGCGCGATTTTCGATGATATCACTTTAAAAGTGAGATCAGTGTATTTTGGTTTTGTTTCTCTACTAATTGTCCGTACGTAGGCCTAGCGTGGGCGTGTGACCTGTGACATCGAGAAACGCGTCGGTCGAGAAGACTTGGCATTATCCACTCTATGTAGATATTACGTGAAAAATATTAGAAGCATAAATGTATTTGGATTTCGTCCTAAAGTTGCATGCGCGTGCGTTCTCATGTTGATAGGCTGATCAGTTTATTCCGACGATGTGCAGGTTGGCTGTTGTGTCATAACTATGATATAGGTACACATTCATCATTTTACGGCCATTATGCAATACGCTTCGGTGGTAGAGTCAAATATTTTTCATTAAACAATTTCAAGATAAGGCTGGGATGATTTCTGTATTTTTTATTTGGTCGGTTAGGTTGGGTTGGTCCAAGGCTCCAAGTTATCTCAACATTTTCGACCAGCTGAACCAATTTTATAATTTAAAAGCTGTTTCTGGTGTAGTCCCATTTATATTTATTATTTTTCAGTTCTGACGAAAACCATTTGAGTTGCATTTCATTGCCCGTCAGTATCAAAATAAGTAGGGCTAATAAGAGATGTATCCATACAAATCATGGAACACATTTTCACACACAGATATAGACTCCTCTAGAAAACCGCTAGCCGAAAAAGTTCATCCACTTTGCAGTAACCACATCTTTCTCCCTTCATGATTATCTTCAAAACTTTATATGTCACACTGATTGTTGAACTATTATAGATTAGCTGACCCGACAAACGTTGTTTAGCCAATATACCCTATTAACAGTGTTTCAAACTCAAACACAACAGTATCACGACGCATGCACTATGTTTGCATAAAAACATTCTTATCAAGATACCTTCTAAGAGCCCATATCAAAATAGGCATCTATTGAAACGAAAAACTAATAATTTTCGGATTCCCTCTGCGCCTATGAAAAATAAAATAAATTAACTGTTATTATCAGAATTCGTAATGTGTCACACATATTATTTAGTTTATTAATCTATTCTTAAAAATAACAGTTAACTTATCTTTAAAATTAGAAAGGTTACTTTTTGTCAACGAATAAAAACAAACGTGAATTAAATCGAACGGGCATGCAAACTCCGTAGTTCGTAATATCTATACAAATATGTCATTGTCTTGTTTTACGTTCTCCGAAAACCGAATTGTTGACCGTTACAGGTGATCTTAGATACAATGTTGTTTTTCTTAGTGTTATTTTTAAATTCACATTCAAAAATCTGTGCCTACAGTTAGATAAACTAGACTCGATTGTTTGTTCAAGGTGCGGTCTGTTGTCTCAGGTAATTGAGGACGGTTTTTAACTGTCGACTTCTTAGACACAGTGTAGTGGTGAAGTGTGATCACAGACTCGCGGCCTCGGTGCATTGAAACCGATCACTGAGAATAAGCAAATGCTGTGGTATTATAGCTAAAAAAATTAATAGAAAGCGGGGTATGCAAGTTGGATATAATATCCGGCAGGTATAGTGGTACATCTTTACGTCCAAAAACCAAAATATGGAAACACATGCTGCATTTAAGATAGGTACTCAAGATCACACTGCAGGCCGCACTTGGAGAGGCCTATGTCCAGCAGTGGACAAGTATGGGCTGATGATGAAAGCTCAAGATTACTCAAAACTTTTGACTATACTTCGAAGAGCCTTGCGGGCTCTCTGTTTTCCATAATATATCTTCAGTGCTTCGGAAGACAAGCGTGGAGCTATGGTTGGTCGGCCTAGAAGAAGTGGTCTAAAAGTTATGATGATACTTTGTCACTAAAGCATCAATTAAGTAGAATTGACGAAACCGGCATTCATATAACTTTCAACCTTGGTTGACTAGATTCCCGGCGACAATATCGACTATGTCATCAGTGTTTTAGTTGGCACATTATGCCTCAAGGTTATCCTCGGTCCAGATTCGTTGAGTACCTATAAAACAAGTAGAAGTGTTACAGGCGAACGTCTCCAGAATCATACATAGTACATGCATACTATACGTATAGTCTAATAGGCTCTAAAAAGAAACATATGTACATAGTCGGCTCAGACCCACAACTTACCGATAAGTATACTCGGGAGCAATGAAATCGACTCAGTTTATTACTGCAACTTTTTATGTATACTGATTCGATTTCATTACTCTCAAGCATAGGAATACAGTGTCTTGTATGCCACATTCACCATTTCGTAAAAACATTTTTATTTGCGTAAAAAAGAGACAAACACGCACACAAATCCAAAATTTCGTGATTGTCATATTAAAAAGAAGTAAAGATAAGATACGATTTTATCAAACATAGATCACAGTATCCGAATTATACTATATGTGCTAACAAACTGTACATTAGATATATTCGGAGTCGTATGAAGTTTTAATACGTTCTTAAAGTGTCAGTGCACTCTGACAACAGTCAATTGTGAGCTACAGTTCGTTTTATGATGACTTAATTTATTTCGTATTAGCACAAGCTGGATATCTGTTTGGTTTTCTCACAGCCTTTATAGAGCTGGGTCCTCTATTAAAGTGAAATTACTTGTCCACCGGTACACTTCGAGTGTCGAGTGAATCACACGGGAGGTTGTACTCTTCGAACGTAATTGATGGCTAGAGGTGGTGTTTAAAAGGAGCTTTTTTATTGTAGTTTTTACGCGTTCCGCATTTGATTGATATCGTTTTGATGTTCCTATGTAGAGTAGGGTTACTTTTGTGTAAGGGGAAGCGCCAATATGTCGAATTAATTAATTAGGTTATTTGTTTTTCTTTTTAATCTTCACATTGAAGAGCAGAAATGACTCTACATTTAGACAATATCGTGTATTTCAAATAAAATTCTTGTAATTACGGTTAATATACAGATAGTATTTCCTTTTGTGTTGATTAAGTACTTTCTGGAGATACTTGCTTTTTGCTAGAGTAAGACCGTCCTTGTGTTATAAAAGGTGGGTGCCGGATTTTATTGTCTTTTACGGCTTCCGGCTTAACAAGAGAATTTTCAATTTTGTCTCTATCTAGAGAAACATTAGCTTATATGCAGTTGATCTCCATTTTCTTGAAAGGTAAAGGTAATTGTAGAAAAATACTTGATCGGTGATTGATCTATGGGTGTTGTTTAGCCGATCATAACTAACAAACAGATTGAAAATAAAATCACTTGACACATTTTTATCCCAAAGCGGGATAGGCAGAGGGACTTGCCAAACAAATGCCAAGATTTGATTGAGTTTTCAAACTGAATACCTTTCAGTCAGCAAATAGCAAAGAAAAACAAGGGAGTTCATTAAACAAATATTTCGTAATCTGGACTCTATGTTGTCCAAAAATATATTTCTAAGCGCTACCTAAAAATAGTGAATATAACTTGCAATTCCCCATTGCAATAACAATATTGAAACTGTACGTTTTTTATATATTATAACTATTCACCATAACTATTGACATATGAAACGACCAATGGAAATACTGAGTGACTGTAAAACGTAGGCTCACCAGATAACTACGTTAGGCAGATTTAATTTTTTTTTAATCACTATGAACAAGCGTTTGACCACCATCCTGCCTGATGTTAAGCAGCGATGTTATGTTGTTAATAATGACTCTGCCTCATTTATTATTATTATGCTTTCCTAATGGATAAGTGCAGATTTTTATTGTTACCCTAATTTGTCCCTAATATACGAGTACCTACAACGTTATTTCAAAACGTTGGCTAAACCCGAGAAAGTAACTCATACTATGATACCAAATAACTATTCCCAATGAACTCTATGTCAAAAACGAAAAAAAAATTAACTCTTCATACAAATTTACCGTTGAGCTGATGCCACTTTATACGAAGAAGTATTTTTTTTTATTTAAAGTTGTAAAATGTTTATATTATTAGCTGTCCCGACAAACATTTATTTTGCCGTAGGACCATTTGTACCTCGTGTACTGGAAGAAATACACCTTTTAAACCTTCCCTGGACTTCCACGTGTGATTCAAGACCAAAATTAGCCAAATCTCTTATTACCCACATATATTCCGTCTCCTAAGTTTATCATTTTGCGCGATGCAACAACTTTAGTTTAACAATGTTGGTTATTATTAACCCAGATTGATGAGCCCATCGAAATAACGGGCAGGACTATCCACAACTCAATTATCTTCTTATACAATATTAACTAGGATCGGTTAAATTGTCGTAAAATCTACATACATACAACATAGTAATATTTGCTTAAGCCCCAACTTTCACACGCAGAGAACAATGTTGGAACAATTTCACAATTTATTATACAAACTTATGCACTTCACAAAAATATTCGATCGGACTATAGGACGTCGAGGGTTTTAACACTCTATATGTGAGGGGCTAGAGCTCATTATCGCGTTTACGGGATGAGTGTGTGAAGACGGAATGAGTGGCTGATTCGACACTTTTTGCGTTCTGTTTCATGAGTATGGAGAACAGGCTCTCCAAGTAATAAGTGATCTTCCCAAGTATAGTGACTCGGGATAATGTAGGGTAACTATAAATCTTGTAGATATTACTTTTACACATCTGTGTAGCAAATATAGGATAATTATTTTAAGACTTAACTTCGAACTTTTGTTTCTATCTAACTACATAATTAAATCTCTAATCTGAAGTTGTGGATTACCTATGTTCCGTCACAAAATACATAAAAAAATGGATTTTTTATTGAAGAGCAAACACGGAACAAATTAACTAGGCTACTGTAAACGACTTGCAAATTGAAGACAGTCGATGTTAAAATCTTCAAATTCTAATTATGTTTTTAGTTTTAAAATTTAAAACATAATTAGAATTTTACACGCTTGTCACAGCCATCATAGTCACCCTACGAATTAAAGTACGTATTCAATCGGTTTGTATTATTTTTGTCTCTCAAAGCGGACAATCGCAATTAATGTTTGTTGAAATGTCGACGCATCAATCGTCTCTCATTCAACAACAAATTCAGACAAACAGTTGTATTAGAAGCGCCCGCGTGTCTCGTCCATGGGATGTCATACCGCCATGACAGGTGCTAATGACTCAAGGTATGAAATTCCATGACCCCGCACTTGGCCTCAGCGATGTGCCTTCCCTATTTGTGCTCAAGCATATTATTATTTGTACAAACAAAAAGATTATTATCCGATTTCACTTGAATTAAGTTATTGAGAAATAGTAACAGTTTGTTAGTTGTAAAACGAACGATTTGCAGAACGGGTCTTACTTTTATCTCTCAATATTCATTGCGACGCCGACTTCACGATATATTTTTTTGCATTTACCCATTTGTTAAACATATTATAATTTGTTGTATTATATTAGGTAGATATATTATTGACATTTCACTCATCATCAGCCAATGATTTCCATGACCAATTGGGGGAGGAAATGCAGGTGAGTTGGCGATCGCAGTGGTGTAGTGGTTTAACTCACAGAGAGCGTTGCTTCCCGTCCTCTGGAGAGCTCCCTCGGTCGCCTCATACGACCCTCAAGACGGGAAAAGTTGAGCTGGGGTTGTACACATGTTGTTTGTGGGAGCTAGTAGTTGTACACATGTATTATATTCGCTGTCACCACACGGCATACATTTTACTATTACTAACGACCTACAGCTGCCAAAAAATTTCTGGTTTCCTTATAAAGCTTTTTGTTAACTTTGGAGCTTTCATTTACACATACATATGCACTCAGGAGCAATGAAATCGACTCATTTTATTACTGCAACCAGTAGTAAACTGACTCGCTTTCATTGCATAATTATTTAAATAGTGAGCGTTGTGGTCCAGTTGGTCGCATACTTGACTTGTATCGGGAGGTCACGGGTTCGAGTTCGGCTACTGGACATGTACCAGTGAGACTATTTTTTAGAGCTTATGGACACAACGCAACGTTCGTACGGTGTAGGACAACATCGTCATGAAACCCGCACACCATAAGGCGTGTGAACCCTGTCACGGCGATAGCTCAAGCGGCAGATAGCTCACCCCTTGTCAGGTTGGGTTTAACACGCTTGGTGAGCCGTGGGCATTTGCTTAACAAATCCCTCTGCCTACCCCGCTTTGGAATTAAAAGGCGTGATGTGTACATATATAATTTCGGTTTGTATAACCTAGGCTCCAAGTACTGAAATAGAATCGAAAGCTCTTGAATACGTTATATCTATACATATTTTTTTGTGGAATATAAAACAAATACAGACATCACAGGAAAAATACACTTTACATCATTTAACCCCAAAGCGGGGTAGGCAGAGGCACTTGTAAATTACCACCAAGCGTATTTAACACAACGTAATAGGGGTGAGCCAATGGCCCTTATGGGGTTCACACATCTTGTGGTTTGCAGGTTTCATCATGATGTTGTCCTTAACCGCACGAGCGTTGTGTTGCGTTATAGGTTCTGAAAAATATATCCTAAGGAGATCCCATTGCACCAGGTCTCAAACCCGTAACCTTCCGATTGCAAGTCAAGTACTTGACCACTGAACCATAGACACTCCTATACACCACAAACTTAGCACATAAGACACCGCTAGTTGTATACGGGGTATAGAACCTTCGAAATAATGTTGACTCCTAGGGAATCTAATATATAAAATTTCCATGTCATAAAGTTAGTTACCGTACTCCTCCGAAATGGCTTTACCGATTGTCACAAAATTTTATATGCGCACTCAGTAGGTCTGAGAATCGGCTACTATCTATTTTTATGCATCTACCAGTTGTATTTCTTCCAATACCCGGTTTACAAAGGTAACTTATTATGGAAAAACAAATGTTTGCCGGGACAGCTAGTACTTGTATAAAGTATACAAGACATGGTTACATATTTTTAATTATTCACCTTACGTTATACATTAAAGACTAATAATGGCGGAAAATTTATACGGAAAAAGCACTCGAAACCGGAGGTCATGTATGAAAAGATGTATGAATGTATATGAAGCGAAAAGGGGTATGTCAGGACCGTGACAAATGGAGATCTGTAGTCTCTGCCTACCCCTCTGGTAGACAGGTGTGAAGTGTATGTATTTATGTACTTAATCGGAAGCTCAGACCAAACACAACTCGACTTGCAAGCCGTGTACGAGTCCGTCTCTACCTTCAGCTTAGTAGTTTTCCAACAAAATGTATGGAAATGGTTGTATTTCTAGGTCCAAAATGTCATTTTTATTACTAATTTGACAGTTTGGATCCAGACATATTGTCTCTTACTCTTTCAAATGTTGTTAATATTATTGTCCCATTTTATTCGTCAACGTAACGTAACCGTCAGTTTAGGATTGCGACTCTAGTTGTTTTTGGTCTACGAGTACGGAAGATACCTATACCGAGTCAAGTTAACTTGTCAGTTGTATGTCAAATACGTACTAACCAGTTTCAGTAGACTAACCTTTGTACAAGTTACTGCGCGTTTATTTGTATGACGACAGTGATATTATGGAGCTCTCGCGTTAGTCTTCGTCACTAAAGTTTACTGTATTTTCCCAAAAAATAAGACAACCTAGAAACCTCGCAACAGTCATGTACGCGGGGCTGTAAATAACGCCCGGGTCACGCGGGTCACGGTTTGAAGACAACACTAAACGCTGAACCGATGTATTTATTTTTCCGTACTCGCTGATTGTTTTCATTTTGTTTGAACAATAACTTGACATCTAGAAGGTTACATATCATGTATTTTTGGTTTAGGTACGCTTTGGTGATTATCGGACCAAGCGACAGTAGCGTGGTTCCGTAGGCGATATGTTAAAAAACGGAGTCATAAGATTATCACATTATTTTTATTTTATTTATTTAGGACAACCAACAAGTCATACACAGAGAAAAAATTACAGAAAGTTAACAAACAAAAACATGGGCGAGCGTTGACTTAATTACAGTTTATAATGGCGTACTATTACGCAAGCAACAAATATTGTAACACCCTTTTAGGATACCTAATTGTTACCACATATATTTAAGACCCTATGTACAATATGAGTGCAATATATGATGAGTAAATAAAAAAATAAATTTGGGCATATGGAGAGAATGGATGAAAGTCGATTGACGAAAGAGATTTATTTGTGTGATGTAATGGGCCGGATGAGTAGAGGTCGCCCGGACATACATCGACCAGGTTGGTGATGTCCTGGCGGAAGGTGGCGTGAAAAGTACTCGAAACCGGAGGTCATTTATCAAAAGATCTATGAATGTAGATGAAGCGAAAGGGGTATGTCAGGACCGTGACAAATTGAGATCTGTAGTCTCTGCCTATTCCTCTGGGAGACAGGCGTGGAGTGTATGTATGTATTTTAATAAATAAAATACTTAAACAGAACAGAAACTGTGACCTACCTCAGTTACTTATTAATTTCAGACCAAATAAATCATCATCAGCCTGTATTCGTGGAAGTAAGCCTCCTTAACATTTTGCTAAAGTGTGCCGTTTTCGGCAACGTCCACCAATCGCGGCTCGCGATGCTGCGCCGTGATTGGTCTGACGTAATTAAACGACGTTTTTTATTGTTCTAAGGGGCTCTTCTCATCCAGTCATTGCCAGAAGCGCTCCTAAGTTTAACAGTCCAGATAGCTCTAGCTCTACAGTAAAGACAAATCATTTATTAGATAGTCCGCGGGGCTGCTTGTGAGTCATATGTTTCGAAGTGTACTCAAAGGTAAACGTAAAGTTTATCTTTATCATAGTACTCTCATGCGTATCGATACTTTGTATTTTTGTTGATTTCTGTCACTGCAGCTAAGCCTCAGTAATTCGGTTAGTGTGTCCGGTGGTTAATGTAAAAGATAGTCTTTTTGTTGGTATAAAAATAACAAATCAATTTGGCAGCTATTATAATTTGTTCAACGTTAAAACGGCCTTTATACTGCACACTTAGGGTCCTACTAATAAAGGCGGTATACGTAGGTATACAGCGACTGAACTGATGACTAGTCCCCAGTTACACCAAGCTCAACTTAACTTGTCAGTTGTATGTCAAATACGGTATAACCAGTTTCAATACAACTATAACAACTTAGGTTTAATTTACACCGAGTTAATTAGTATGGGTGATAAAGGTTGACTTTGGTTTAGCACCGAGCTAAATTTACTGAACAACTGAGACTATACCGTCGCTGCCCCTGTCTGTTCCCCTCTCCACCTTGCATACCCCGGCTCTCTGTTAAATTGTTTACCTATAATTGCTAATCTATTTGCCAGTGAGCCAGTCAGTTTTCTTTTCAACCGGAAGCAGTGGCATACCTGACGTAAAAGTTGCCTAAGGAATGTTAGGGTGTATAGTTTAGGCGACCTAAATTATGAAATTATTAGGCGCTGGGCTAAACATTTATCACCAATTGTTTGCAAGTTTCACCTATTCTAAACATCATACTTTAAAGAAAGAGAGATTTACAAGTAAATACTCAGGCGTCTTTGAACTGAAAACATTATAGATAGGTACGTACCTGTTTTCTTTTAGTATTTTTTTCGAGATTTTAAAAAATGTCACCGTCTCTTCAATTGTACTTTATAAACAAATTTAGCACAAAAACTGTGTTAAAAGATCTCTTACAAAACGTTTATACGATGAAATCACCATGATGACACCCGCGTACCACAAGGTATGTCAACCCTAGAACGACGATGGGCTAAACTCCTACGACTTTGAGTTAAATACGCTTCGTGAACCGTGGTTATTTGCTTAACAAGCGCATCTGCCTGATCCCAAATTAAAAGTCGTGTAGTGTATTTTTGATATATCTTCTTGTTCTTATTTAGTGTCATATTTTTATTTAGTTTACCTAAATACTGGTCACCTACATAATGTTGTTTTTTTTATTTTTAAATAAGATACCACTTTTGGAACGCACCTTGATCTTTAATTTACAGTGAGATATTCTCATACGAGACCCTAAACAGAAAAAAAGGTCATCAACTGTAATTTTGACGATTCGTCTTATATTGAGTTCTTGAGTTGATTAGCACGATTAACGTTCCACTTGTCAACATTCGAATAGCGTTTAGGTAATCGTGAAAAATATTCCTCTAAAACATAAATACATTACAATTCTCACGGTTTCACTCGTGTGTTTTGTTTTTAACCGACTTCAGAAAAGAAGGAGGTTCTCAATTCTTTTTGTTTGTTATTTTCCTTTTGTTTGACAGCTTCTCATTTAAATTTGGTTCAGTTTCGACAATGGCGTCCATGCTGGTTGAAGTCGGTTCCTTTTTTTCAAAGTTATCACGAACATTCAATGGGGAATAATTTTCATGAACGCTTATTGATAGAATTTCGATCCTCTTTTTGTCATTTGACTCATATTTTGTATGAAGAGTGCGAAATCAATTATAAAGTTTCGTTACTAACGAAACTCTATAAGAAGGTCCACTCTAGTACTCCGTCCATAAAGTACCTAAAGTGAACGAATGAAAGGTTCTATGCTGTATGGATTTATTTCGCGCGGTGAAATCTGTGTACTAAAAACCCTTTGATTATAAATGTAACGTGATCAGTCGGCCTTATTGATGGTTTAGTGACGCAGAAAGTGTTATCAAAACTAACTAACCTTTCCACTACATGTACACTGTA
>SJJU01002830.1:0-44535 GCA_012932125.1 Conopomorpha cramerella
AGAGATGGCTCCAGAAGGACATACATCACCCAAATTAGTCATGTCTTGACGAAAGATGGCATGAAAAGTACTCGAAACCAGATATTATGTAGGAAAATATGTATGAATGGAGATGAAGCTAAAAGGTATAAGGACATCCGTGGTATCCAGGAACGTGATAAATGAAAATAGGCGGTATATATAAAATGTAAGTAGGTATATAAAAAATGTATCACGAACACAGTAATTAGGTAAGTATGAATGTACTGGACCAATAGGTACCAAGAAATAAGTCTATCATAGGTCAATGACTAGGTGGGCATAAACATGAACAATTTTGAGTTGGAATGGATATCCGGCTCTATCCGGTTTACCGAACGATTATTCACAGTCCGGTCGGATGCCTGACTATAACCGGATATCCACGAGTATCCATATTCACGAGTTTAATAAATACGGATAAATATCCATATTTATCTTTCTACTCAGTATTTATCCTTCGAGTATTTATCCAACTGCCCATCTCTATTCACACACCTTGACAATAAAGACATGCCGGACGAAGTCGCGGGCAAAAGCTAGTCTAAATATATAAAAGGAAAAGCTGACTGAATGACTGACTGACTGACTGACATATCAACGCACAGCCCAAACGGCTAAACGTAGGGACTTGAAATTTGGAAAGGACGCGCGTTGGGCCGTAGCCTCAATATAGGAGCCAAAGTTAAGGTTGGGGATTAACGTCATACCTAAAAGCTCCAGCCGATTACAGACATGCATGGTGCATCCTGGAAAGAGGGAACCAGATGAAATGCACTCCTTTTTGCTGAGAATAGATACACCCTGGGTTGTGATGCGGTTTGAAGGAAGACGTAGTGACCAAGATTGAAAAGGGCATGCTTCGTTGGTTTGGGCATATGGAGAGAATGCATGAAAGTCGATTGACGAAAAAGATTTGTATGGGTGATGTAATGGGCCGGGTGAGAAGAGGTCGCCCCAGAAGGACATATTATATACAGACCAGATTGGTGATGTCCTGGCCGAAGGTGGCGTGAAAAGTACTCGAAACCGGAGGGATTTCGTTCGATACCCGGATATCCGGTGTACTGGTGGCCAATAACCGGATATCCGACACAATGTCGCCCAATAACCGGATATCTGGCCGGGTGCGCCAGAGTTCATAATTTAAAGACACATCAAAAAGCTTCCATAAAACTTCCTTATAAAAGTAGCAACGTTTCGCAAAAGAGAGATTTCTCGAAATGACAAGACAAGACACGACATTTATTTTCTCTGACAAGCTCAAATACATAAATACATACACATAAAAATAAAATACACAATCACAAATGAATAGTCACGGTGTGGCTGTGTTTGTTAGCGAAGAGGAGACTCCGGCTCAGCATCAAGTCACAGTTAGGTACTCGTCACGCTGGTCTTCTACCGGCTCTCAGTGAGAGGGGCGATATACACCATAATTATAATAATACTAGTGGACTCGACAGACGTTGACCTGTCTTAACTATTAATATGAATATTAAAATTAGTATAACCTCCAGGGTGGCCTGTGCCCAGCAGTGGATGTCATTTTTTTCTTTCATAAGAATATCCTCCTGTCATTAATAAGCACAACAATAGAAAAATTAGCGAAATCGGTCCACCCGTTCCAGAGTTATACCATGACAACGAAAAGTGGCATTGATTTTAATATACATATAAGATAATATAATAAATAGATCAAAATATATACTTAAAAAATAAAATAAAACAGACCTACGCATACAATAAATGGACCATACATAAATTATAATTATACTAGTGGACTCGACAGACGTTGTCCTGTCTTAACTATTAATATGAACATCTAGGGTGGCCTGTGCCCAGCAGTGGATGTCATTATTTTCTTTCATAAGAACCTTCTGCTGTCATTAATAAGCACAACAAAGAAAGAATTAGCGAAATCGGTCCACCCGTTCCGGAGTTATGACATGACAACGAAAAGTGGCTTTGTTTTTTATATAATAGATACATTACTTATAAAACATTAATTTAATAGCAATAAAACAATAAATAATTGTATAAATGCGCAATCAACCGACCAAGTCAACGCCAATCCTGTTTTTTAAAAAGAATTGAAGCAAAATATTTACTCTCACTTTGAATAAATACTCGAGTAAAAATCCCTATAGTCTTGTCTACGACAGGTATCATCCCAACAGTGGGCGAACACAATTAAAAACATCATTACAATCACTACATTTACCTACATCACTTTACGCACTCATGCAAAAAGCTGTCATACTAAACACCTGTCGCATTGTCCGTAAATTTTTACAAACGGACAAAGATTCTCCACATCACGCATCAGTTCATGATAGTCGTTTGGCCTATGCCCGCGACTATCATTACACCGACACCATAACATGAGGTCGAGAACTTAAAAGTTAAAAACAAACAATAATAATGAATATTTATTTAACTTTTAATGTACATTGTAACTTAATTAACATATCTTAAGGAAAATAACTTTGAAACAAGTTTGAAATAACCTTACAAATTAAGTTTAGGTACCTACTCCCCAATAAAGGGCTGAAGCCCTGTAGGCTTGCAACCAGTTACAAGCTTTTAAAGTGATAGTCTACATATCAATAAATCAGGAAATTAACAATACATGTTAAGATAAGTCCACAAATGTATATAAGACAACTTTCTGAAGATAATCAATACATAGGTATAAAAAACAAAAATATAAATAATATAAATACATATAAACGGAAGTATATGTGTGTGTAGTGTTTAAGTAAACACGTTCATTAGACAATTGGTTTTAGTAACAGTTCACAGTCGTTGTAATTTTTACATAATTAAGTTCAGAAATAAAAATGTTCTTGCTAATCTTGTTATAAACAAATGGACCTAGGAAGGGAAAAAAGTTATGAATAAATCTAGTGTTGAACCTGTCAAGGACACAGATAATGACTAACTGATTGACTGACATATCAACGCACAGCCCAAACGGCAAAACGTAGGCGCTTGAAATTTGGTACGGACGTAGCTTAGGTAACGTAGGGGTGCACTAAGAAAGTAATTACCGAAATTCCCTCGGGAGCGGGAATAAACGGGAAAATTATTTTAAATAAGATTCACGTATTTCAGTATTTTCCTCGGTGTGTGTCGTATGTAAATAATAAGAATGTAGTATTAAAAAATGTACCTTTATGTATTTTTTTATACAAAAGGATATTCCCGTTTATTCCTGTTCCCGTGGGAATTTCGAGAATCCCCTTCTTAGTGCACCCCTACGGTACTTAACAGTCAGCTTTTCCTTTTATATATTTAGATTTATTTCTATACAAAAGGTTTCCCGCTATTCCAGTTCCCATGGGATTTTTGGAAAATCCAGCCATTACTTAACTTTGCAATCACTAAGGTATATGCATGGTCAAATTTCAATCATCTAACTTACACGGTTTACATTGTTTCATTAAATGTTTATCCCGCCAACTCCCGTTCCCGTAGGAATTTCTCAATATACAGTCGTAACTTAACTTTATATTGACTAAGGTATATGCGTGTTTTTCTGCAAAGACCAAAATTATGTGATTTTTCTAATAAAAATTTTCGCTATCTCCCATTCCCGTAGAAATTTTGCAATATCTCGTTGGAAGTAAGCTTTACGTTCAATAAGGTACCTATATACCAAATTTCAATCATCTATCTTACGCGGTTTATTTTTTTTCATACAAAATATTTTTGCCGCTAACTCCCGTTCCCGTGGTAATTTTCTTATATTCGGTTGTAACTGAGCTTTAAGTGTGTACTAAGGTACCTGCATCCCTAATTTCAAGCATCTAACTTGAGCCGTTTAGATTTTTCATACAAAAATCGCGTCCGTTCCAAATTTCAAGTCCATACGTTTAGCTGTTTGGGCTGTGCGTTGATATGTCAGTCAGTCAGTCAGTCAGTCAGTCATTCAGTCAGCTTTTCTTTTTATATATTCAGATAAATGGTAACTTTTTCTTTTTTGTACTTAATTATGTTTAAAATTTCCTAAATAATACAAATGTTGCTGTCAATAGTGTATTTTTGTATTCATTTTAACTAGCTGTTTGGGCTGTGCGTTGATATGTCAGTCAGTCAGTCAGTCATTCAGTCAGCTTTTCTTTTTATATATTCAGATAAATGGTAACTTTTTCTTTTTTGTACTTAATTATGTTTAAAATTTCGTAAATAATACAAATGTTGCTGTCAATAGTGTATTTTTGTGTTCATTTTAACTATTTCACCTTTACACTATTTCTTTGCGAAGATTTTGAACTCCCGCACTAGTTCCTCAAAAGCAATTGCCTTCCTCTCAGAAATCTCAGTCCTAAGTCTGGTTGAAGAGATAAGATTTCGTCTGGCTAGATCCATCGTCATAGGTGCCTCTCTATGCCTCACCCACCAACCACCGCCTTGGTGCTGTATTCCTGCGTGGAGTGCGCAGAGGACTATGAAATGGGGTGTCAAGTGGAGTACTGTAACGTTGCAGTTTTATTTTATTTTGTGTTTCGTAAAACGGCTAAGAGTATCGGTGATTCGAGTCTGTCGTCGACTTTTTGAAGGGGGTGGCGGGCGTGGCCGGAATTGCTACATTTTCTGGAGTCGAATGCTTAGGCAATCACCATGCTAAAAGGAATTGTTTAAAGCTAAGATCATTGTAATTTGTTGAAGTACAAATAAAGATTTTGTTGCGAACCGACAGATTACCGATCATTTTTCTTGTTTCAGGAAAAAATCGATTGACGGAATACCACTTTTTTGTCTCGCACCGGCAAAGTGCGCAGGAGTCTAAACCTGCAGGTGCTTTCACATAAAACTGTAGAAATTTATAAATTGAGCGATTATGAAGTTCACATGAAGGTAGCAAGTTCCTCCAAAGGAAGGGATCTGAGAGCATAAACATGACTCTAACAAAGACATTGCATAATTTCTGTCCCAGGCATGGGTTTTATGGAGGAGAGTGACCAAGGATCAACTAGGTTGTCATGAGGCAGTTGAGGCAGTGATTGGGTGTGTTGAACTATTAAATGCCAGGGCACAATCTGTGCCAGAACTAATTCCTGTAGCTTCTTCCATAAGGGGAAAGCGAACACATGCAGGGTCTGTCTCTCC
Organism: Conopomorpha cramerella; assembly: GCA_012932125.1. NCBI lineage: Eukaryota > Metazoa > Arthropoda > Insecta > Lepidoptera > Gracillariidae > Conopomorpha > Conopomorpha cramerella. Next base: position 5,134 of record SJJU01002830.1, read on the forward strand.
GCCGAATAAAATACCACGCTTTCATAACAGACCGGGGTTACTCTTCTGTCAGATATGTAAAAAATCGGGTCACGGTGATAGCGAATGTTCAGATAGGAGCAGTTCGTGCAAATCAAAATAGGCAGGATTCGACGCTCGGCAGTAAACCGACATGTACATTCTGCTCTAAGATACGACATACATTCGAGAATTGTTTTAAGCGCGAACGGTCTTAGTATCAAATGTGAATTGTGTAAACAGTCCGAAGTTAACTGTGATGCAGGTTAGAATAGACGAGTCTTCTCATACCGCATTGTTTGACAGCGGGGCTAAATGATCTATTATGCGGATTTCGGTAGCTGATAAATTATCATAATTTGAAGTGAATCGGTCATGCCCCGGTTATATCGTTGCAAACTTTAAAACTCGTGTGCGTAATGAATGACGTTCATGCAGAAATCGAATTTTGCCTCGTCCCTGATTATGAAATGACTGTTGATATTCTGATAGGAATGAATTTAATTACAGGTACTAACTTGAGAGTAATTGTTTGTCAGGACAAAGCGAGATTACTCTGTCAACAGGAGATTCTTCATGTGCGAGCGAACAATTCGTTATTTGAGCGTTTGCTTAAACTAACTTATCCAATGAATATGAAATCAGTCAATTACGTATTCTCCTAAATAGGTATTCTCATATCTTCATTGAAGGACTTCCAAAAACGCGCGTCAATACAGGAGAGTTATATATTCCTAAAAGACCCAAAAATATAATAATAATAATTTTATTGTCAAACAACAAAAGATACCTTTATAGGTATCGGCCCATAAAAGTTCAGTTCAGTTCTAGACACCGGCCGCGCTAGACGCCTTTTGCGCACCGTGTGCGTGCCGACGACTGTGACTCACCGCGGTGAACCATTTTTATATAATGGCGTCCGCGGCAAAGCGCTCCGACACCATACTGGTGCACGAGCTGCTAGCCTTCGTGCAGAATAAGCTGGATGTTATGACCGAGCTCAGCCTTGAGCAGATCTGTTCGTCCAGCTACACGGAGGCTGAGATTACTGCCGCGAGGAAGTACCTCGCCGAAACAGCTGCAATCACCAGCGTCCGCCTCGCGTCGAGGAGGGCAGAGGGGAGCGGCAAAAAGAATCTTCAAGACATCTTCAGGGCCTTCAAAGAAACCGATCCTGACGATGTCCCGACATATGTGGCGCGGGACCTCAACAAGCTGCCCCCAGTGACGTTCGACCATGTCGATGTGACGTCACTGTTGAAGGACATCCAGCTGCTGAAGTCCAACATCACGGAGATCCGGGCCAAACTCGAAGCATCGGAACGTGTAAGCGCAGAGCTCCAGCGCGAGGTAAACGTACTGAGAAATGCTGACGCCGCAGCGAGCGTCGTCTCACCGCCTCGCAAGCGCGTGCGTCACCGGCAACCCGACGCCTCGCAACTCAGCGCTATGACCAAGACTGCAACTGACCCAGTTCCGATGCAGGTTATTAACCTCTCGGATAAACCAGCACAGCTAGCTAGTGATGTCACGCAGCCACTGCGTCCTACAGCTCCAGAGTGGGTTCCTGGCGTGCCCGTCATCCAGGACACACCGCTGGAGTCGGTCCGACCTCCTCGCCGCCGCCGCCGCCGCCACCAGCTCTCGCGCACCGCTCCCACCGAGCCCGCGCGCCCAGCTGCCGCCCCGCCGACGACGACCGCTCCTGCCTCCAACAAGCGGATGGTGGATGGAGATGGCTTTGTCCTCGTGGAGAGGAAGAGCCGTCGCCGCGCCGCGCCCCGCAACGCGTGTGGCACCGCTCCGCCCGGCTCCACGCTGAAGCCGGCAGTACCGACGACGTTGCTATACGTCTCTCGCCTGAGTTACCAAACAAAGGAGATAGATGTGCAGCAATACGTCGAGAAGAAGACACCTTGGCGTGTGAGGGTCGTAGGATTGAACTCGCGTCATGAAGATTTTAAATCGTTTGTGGTGCGAGTTCCAACGAAGGATCTGGCGACCTTCATGGAAACCTCCTTCTGGCCAAGGGGTGTAGTGTTTCGGCGCTTCCGAGGAAGACTGGAACACTACAAAGGAACAAACACAAGATGTGCAGAAGGATAGTTTATAAGGATATGTTTAATGTTTTTAGGTATAGTATTTATTTTCAAATATTTTCTATTGTATTTTATTTGTATTATGGGCCGATACCTGTTTATACAGTTATATTTAGTTGCCTGAAATAAAGGATTATTATATTATATTATATTATGAAAACAAATAAAATACAATACAAAAGAACAAAAAAAATCATACACATGGATACTATACATAAATAATATTATATTACTTAAAACTATCCTTCTTTCTGCACATCCCATGTTTTGTCGTCGGCAGTGTTCTGCAATCTTCCTCGGAAGCGCCGAAACACTACACCCGTTGGCCAGAAGGAGGTGTCCATGAAGGTCGCCAGATCTTTTGTGGGAACTCGCACCACAAACGATTTAAAATCGTTATGACGCGAGCCCAGTCCTACGACCCTCACACGCCAAGGGGTCTTCTTCAGAACGTATTGCTGCACATCTTTCTCCTTTGTCTGAAAACTCAGACGAGAGACGTACAGCAACGTCGTCGGTACTAAAATATGTTGAACGTCGTCCATATCGGCTGAATCCTACTGAACGACAAAAGGTACGCGATATTGTTCAACAATAATTGATAGACCATAAAATCGTGCGAGAAAGTAAATCACAATTTTCCAGTCCAATCATCTTGATTAGAAAGAAAAACGGAGATGATAGGATGTGTGTGGACTATCGCGAACTAAATAAAAATATGTACTTGGCGCGGCGTTCCCCCTTTTTTTTCTTTTTTTTTATCGTGGGGAAATCCGTTATGGATACCCCACCGCTCTGGCGAGGACAACGGAGGGGTTATGTGGGACTCGCACCCACTAAAACCCCACGGTGACCACTCGCGCGTTACTGCCGGGGCCCCGGAACGACCTTAGCCACTACATCAAGGGCGGCCCCAGCCGCGCTAGGCCCTACCTGACCATCTCCGGCAATCGCGGCGGTACCAGGGTCACCGCGGTACCGCCATCGTCCTCGGGGACCGTAATTTAAGCGCACGAGTCCTCGTCCGTACGCTACAGCCCCCACGCCCTTTCAGTCGCCTCTTACGACAAGCAAGGGATAACCTCAGACCTATTCTTATGCCCGGAAGGCTAGCGACAATTACCCCCTGCCATTAATATCTGACCATATCGATCAAGAACAAATAGTTATCAAAATATTGAGTATTTTATAACAACGACATTGAAGACATTCGCCGCGGCAATAAAACCGCAATATTATTACTTTCCACGCTCTGACGAACGAAATAGACCGAAACCTATAAATTTTTTAAACCTTTTAACACCGGATGACTCATCTATAATTTTTTCTCCAGATGCGAAGCTGTGCCGTGGTCATCGTCATTACTGCTATGGCCTGTAAGTGTTTTATGTATGACATTTAACATTTGCAAGGTTTCTTATTATAGTAACAGCCATACATACATACACTTCACGCCTGTCTCCCAGAGGGGTAGGCAGGGACTACAGATCTCCATTTGTCACGATCCTGACATACCCCTTTCGCTTCATCTACATTCCTACATCTTTTCATACATGACCTCCGGTTTCGAGTACTTTTCACGCCACCTTCGGTCAGGACATCACCAATCTGGTCTTTAATATGTCCTTCTGGGGCGACCTCTACTCACCCGGCCCATTACATCACCCATATAAATCTCTTTCGTCAATCGACTTTCATCCATTCTCTCCATTTGCCCAAACCACCGAAGCATGCCCTTTTCAATCTTGGTCACTACGTCTTCCTTCAAACCGCAACTTTCCCTTATCACACTATTCCTTATCCTGTCATTCAATGTAACAGCCATCTAGATGATAAGAACGCCTGATGTCTTAATCGGAAACCGCACAAGCTGTAATCTACTTTATAATCTTTAGGTATAAAATTAATACTTACCTATTTCCCTTGGTCTCACCATCACGCGTGAACGGCTGTAATCGATATCGATAATTATTTTTTTTGTTTTTTTTTTTATTAGCTTACTGAAACCCACTGCAGGGCAAACGCCTCTCTTCCTTTTCACCACTTACTACGATTTCGAGCGGTCATCCACGCCATTTCTTTCGGGGTCGACCACGTGATCTCTTGCCGTTCGTTGGAATCCAGGTCGTCACCTTGTTTGCCCAACGATCCGGAGACATACGAGCAACATGGTCAGCACAATCCCATTTTACTTGCGCCCCCTTCCGAGCTACATCCATGACGGGAATAACGCACATGTCCATTAGCTTTCGTTTTAGCAAAAGAGGCATATTTCCTTTCCAAACGATCAAAAGACAAAAAGCTCTTCCAGGCATTATCAATTCGTCTTTCGACTTGTCTGGCCTGGAAAGAGACTAATTGGCCCAAGTAGATGTATTCTTGAACATATGCAATATCCCTCCCATCCACCATTATGGTATGCTCTGAGCTATAATTCGTAGCTTTGATTTTGACGTGTTCATTGTCAGTCCTACCTCGAAGCTCGCTTTGTTGAGGTCTTGCAGCATGGACCTGGCATGTGCTAGAGAATAGGACAATAACATCGGCAAAACGGAGGTTCGTCAAACTCGTCTCGCCAACAACAATGCCTCTCTCTTCCCATTGCGGCGCTAACTGCCTGAATCCTTCCTCCAATGTAGAAGTGAAGAGTTTAGGAGAGAGAGGATCTCCCTTGCTTGACTCTTTTGAAAATACTAAAGGTGGGGCCAGCTTTTAGCTTTAGAAGTTTAATTGCTGCCGTGCTGTGGCTGTACATAGTTTTTATGAGAGTGATATACACTTGGGGAATGTTTTGGTTTTTAAGGGCTTCCAATGCGATGCAACGATGGTTTAGACTATCAAAAGCTTTGGAATAATCAACAAAAGCGAAATATAATGGGAGATGAAATTATTTATGATTTTCGATGATTTGCTTAATGGAATGGAGGTGGTCTGTAGTTGAAAATCCTGCCCGTAATCCTGCTTGCTCTGGTGGTTGAGCTTTGTCTAGTAATCAAGAAATTCTATTTTCTATCACTTTGATATAAGCCTTGTATATGTAGGAAATTAAACTAATAGGGCGGTAAATATTTATGTCACTGTTTTGTGGAATTTCCGCATGGCATAAGGTTTTCGGTACTTTACCTGTGTGTAGAATGGTGTTATAAAAGTTAGTCAAATGGGTTATCAGGACTGCCTCGGAAATTTTTACAACTTCTGATGTTATTCCATCAAAACCTGGAGATTTGTTAAACTTCATTGCACTTCGAGCACGATGAACTTTATATATAGTGATGGGCTAAAAGTTTGAAGTCTGTCATGCACATACTTTAGTAAATATAAAATAAATAAATACACTTCACGCCTTTTAATCCCAAAGCAGGGTAGGCAGAGGCACCTGCTACAGCAAATGCCCACGGTTCACCAAGCGTATGTAACCCAAACGTGACAGGGGGTGAGCCCATCGCCGTTGTAGGATCACACACCTTGTGGTGTGCGGGTTTCATCACGATGTTGTCATTCACCGTACGAACGTTTCGTTGCGTACATAGGCTCTGAAAAATAGTCCCATTGGTACACGTCTAGTAGCCGGACTCGAACCCGCGACCTCCCGGTTACAAGTCAAGCATCCGACCAACTGGACCACAGACGCTCTAGTAAATATAAAGTTCAGTTATGGGTATGTTTTGAGAAATTCCTACGGGAACGGGGGTTGGCAGGATAAATATTAGATGAAAAAATCTAAACTTCGTAATTTAGAGGCTTGAAATTTGACATGCATATACCTTAGAGAATGGAAAGTTAAGCTATGACTGGATTTTACTAAATTTCCATGGGAACCGGAATAGCGGGAACACTTGTGTAAAGAAAAAACATACCGAGTTAGAGGCTTGAAATTTTTAAATCTAAGCAAATGTATAGCTTCATTGGAATGGGAAAATTCCATTTCAGGAAAGATACTGAAAAGCGCCAGTCATATTTTTTTTACAGACTCGGACCCGCGACCTCCCGATTGCAAGTCAAGTACCCTACCAACTGGACCACAAAATAATTTTAAATTAAAAATATATAATTAAGCTTTTCAAAACTTTTCTACAACATATTATACAAAGATCTCTCTTTATAAAAGACATGCCACGCGGACCAAGTCCAGAATATACCATCTGTCTATCTACGTATAGTAACACACATTTGAATTTTAAATTAATTTCTCCTACAATTACTTACGGTTTCATAATAATATTATGTATCATTTTTTTTATTCATCTTTGTCTTTTACTTTAATTATGTCTGTATTTTGTTTATTTATTATACCGTAATTTACACATACTTTTTGGTACTTAGAGCACAGGTACTTTCTATTAGAAGTACTGGATGTTTAACTTAAGAAGGATATTTTTGTTCTTAACCTATCATGCCATGTGTACAAATGTTTTTTCTTTAATAAATTATGACTATTAATTATCTATACTACTAGCGGCTCACTGTTCAACAAGAGTTATGAGCAACTGTGGTCTAGTTGATCGGTTACTTGACTTGCAATCGGAAGGTCGCGGGTTAGAGTCCAGCTACTGCACGTATAATAATGCTATAATGGCAACGGGCTCACCCCCCCCCCCCCCGTCATGTTGGATTAAATACTCTTGGCGAACCGCAGATGCCCACGGTTCAAATGCAGATGCTTAGCAAGTGCCTTTGCCTACCCTGCTTTGGGATTGAAAGGGGTGAAGTGTATTTATTTTATTTACTGCGATCGGTCCCTAGTCCTGACGCAAATCCTTCGGGTACTTCCAGGACCCGCCCAGCTTGCGACACGGAGGTCATTGGTTTTGACACTACCCGGTACGGTGTTCTCTGTAAATTATAGCTAACATTAATAATATTCCAAGATAAGATAACCTCTTGTGAAAAATGTAAGTTAACATCATTTTTTTAACACAATGAACATACATTTGACCACCATCCTGCCTGATGTTAAGCAGCCATGTGGTCTACGATGGAGCACACATGTTCATTAGGTACTTAAAGACCTCAAACATGTCATTCCACATCCTGGCGGTTCCTACTATGAAAGTAGACGCAAACTGTTTGGTTCGCGTAAATGGTAAGTCCACCTGGTATGGATGATGTTTTGCCGTTGTCCTGGTTGTCCTATTGCAAAAACGCGATGGGTGTACTAGGTTATAAGGTTATAATTTGTGAGAGCGTCTGTGGTCCAGTTGTTCGGATACTTGACTTGTAACCGGGAGGTCCCGGGTTCGAGTCCGGCTACTGGACGTGTACCAATGGGACTCTTTTTCAGAGCCTATTGTACGCAACGCAACGCTCGTGCGGTGAAGGACAACATCGTGATGAAACCCGCACACCACAAGGTGTGTGAACCCTATAACCGCGATGGGCTCACCCCCTGTCACGTTGGGTTAAATACGCTCGGTGAACCGTGGGTACTTTAGCAAGTGCCTCTGCCTACCCCTCTTTGGGATTAAAGGCGTGAAGTGTATGTATATAAGTGTATATAATTTGTGAGATATGTTTTACAAGTCAGACAATATTATTTGCATTTCCCATCTGTTTTTCACTAAATTCACTAATTTCAGTAAGTAATACTTTTTTTTTTTGTTGACGGGGGGAAATCCCTTCGGATACCCCGTCGTCTGCGGGGGAGACGACGGGGTTATGTATTTACTAATCTAAGACGGATATTATTTTTTATATAAAACTAGCTGTCCCGGCAAACATTTGTTTTGCCATAATAAGTTGCCTTTGTACCCCGTGTATTGGGAGAAATACAACTGGTAGATGCATGAAAAAAAGATAGTAGCCCATTCTCAGACCTACTGAATACGCATATAAAATTTGGTGAAAATCGGTAAAGCCGTTTCGGAGGAGTATGGCAACGAAAACTGTGACACGAGAATTTTATATATTAGATATGTATTTCGTATTTTGTTTTAAATAGAGATTTTCGAAGAGTTTGATGGAAAATGAAATACCAGATCTTTGCGAACTGGTAAAATGTTCATACCAGTGTTTCAACATGTAAGTAACACAAATAATAATATCTTATGCTTATATACATAATATACTAATCGATGTGATTTTTACCGCAGAGAATGTATAAAAAGTACATGGTTTGTAATAGATTGTAGCAATATTTATAGATAGTGGTTCGTATGTATTTTACCACTAGGTACATATTTAAAATATACCTCAAAAATGTTTTCAACCAAAGCCTTGCAACTTTTTTTCCAGAGAGCTGTCTTTTTTATTCACAAAAGAAGCGCTAAGAAGCGTTCGATGGATTCTATTGACGTTTGGTGCAGAAACAGTTTACCAGGAGCTGTTTTTAAACATATTATTGGATAGTTTCATGCATTATCCTCAGGTCATTCTGCGTCTACTTCAGCGTAGCAGGTATAGGCCGTTATAAATAAAATATTTTATCAAAATGGACAAGGATAAGGTTCTCTTACCTACGCATTTTTTTTTCATTTTACTGCTTTTATTTTTATGATCCTAACAATAAAGGCATATGCTTTTATTTTTTTCTTCACGAAAGTCTGTTTTTTAGGGCTGTTGTCCGTTTGATCACCGTACACTGTGCCTCTTAAGGTCGCGAACTTGTTATTTTTTATAACATGCTATTCCTTTGGCGTATCGAAAGGCACTAATAATATGTTTATAGGTTTATGGATTTTATATAAAAATCTTAACGATTTTGGAAAATATTTCTAGGCAACTAAGAATTCTACGTACGGTATACAAGTACTTTGTTTCTCTTAAGCTCCCCTTTAAATTACCTGGATGGTATCGATCTGAGCGATATGGTCTTTTGGAATCCATTACACTTTTTACATTTTGTTATGTACGTTTGCAATAAAGAGTAATGTTCATTCAACTTTAACACAATATTATTTTCTGTTCATTTATTCCCTAGTGCTTGAAGACGAACGTATTAATTTGTCCAATGTGTTCTGTAAGTGCATTATATGATTTCTATTTTTATGCTCTCCGGGTCCACATTAAGGGCTTATTTCTCTTTTTGACGTCATCATCGCTGCATACAAAATCGCTTTCCTATACGTATTATCACACACACATAGACAGGTATACAAAATGTCTGTTTTGATATTAAAAGTAATTTTCGGAACACCAAGTACGTACGTACACCAAGTACATGTCAAATGAAAAGTGTTTCGTTCAAATTTCTTTAAAATATTAATTCGGGTAATACACACATTAACATGATCTAGGAATATTTCAAACATAATTATCTAAAATCATACAAACTTTTGTTAAGACCTATACACTAAAATATACCTTATTTAATATACGATTTAATCTGATAAAAATCTTTTGGTTTTCTTTTTATCACTATGAACAAGCGTTTGACCACCAACCTGCCTGATGTTAAGCAGCGATGTGGTCTACGATGGAGCACACTTGTTCATAGTTGGTTAAAATTGAACTGAAAAAAAAAACTTAGAAGAGGAAAGAAAAACTTTAAAAATTACTTTATTTTTTAAAATATTACAACACAGTGCGTGTCTATTCTCAGCAAAAAGGAGCCCTTTTCATCTGGCTCCTACTTTCCAGGATGTACCCCTGCCTTTAGCCAATCGGCTGGAGCTCGTAGATATGACGCTGACCTGCAACCTCAACTTTGGCTCCTATATTGAGGCTACGGCCCAACGTGCAGCCAAGAAGCTGGGCATCCTCTCGATGGTGCGACGGTATTTCACACCGGAACAGTTGCTCACATTGTATCAAGCACAAATTCGATCGTGTATGGAATACTGCTGTCATCTTTGGGATGGATCAGCAAAATACCAGCTTGAGGCTCTGGAAGCAATAGGGAGGCGTGTTAGAAGACTCATAGGTGACGACAGGCAGTTTTTTGCTCGGCTAAAAAGCCTGGAGCATCGCCGCAAGGTTGCGAGCCAATCTGTCTTCTATCGGGTGCATTTCGGAGAGTGGGCTACGGAGTTGCATAACCTAATACCCCCAACGCGTTTTTACAATAGGACAAGCAGGACAACGGAAAAACGTCATCCATACCAGGTGCATTTACCATTTACGCGAAACAAACGGTTTGTGTCTACTTTCATAGTGCCAACCGCTAGGATGTGGAATGACTTGCCGGAGTCTGTGTTTCCTGCGCAGTACAGTCTGAAGGTTTTCAAGTCGCGGGTGAATAGGTACCCAATGAACACGTGTGCTCCATTGTAGACCAGATTGCTGCTTAACATCAGGCAGGATGGTGGTCGAACGCTTGTTCTTAATCATAAAAAAGGAAGTTTAGGTGACTTACTTACACCAAACACAAACTTTTACTTCAAGACGTCATTGTATGACAATAATATGTTATATGTATGTTAAAGAAAGAAATCATGTTTTTAATCCCTACATATCAAAAGCGACGTTATAGTTGTAAAGGCATAGGAATGAAAATACCACTGTCATTGCGTTTGAGTTTCTCACTGATCAGTCGATTCCAAAACCTAGTGAAATGGGACCGGAAATAGGAATATGTTTAAACGGCAAATTTGACTGTGATGGAGAAGTACAATTTCAGTTAGAGCGGTAAAGACAATTTAGCTTGGTGACTATTAACATCGAAAAGGCCCCACGTTCCGTTCCAAGCATTTCAACAACTCAGTCCGAAAAGTCGACTCTTGAATAATGTATGCGAAAGAACGTTAATTGAAACGTCGTTCCTCATGTCGGAGGTAATTTTGTTTATCTAAGGGTCCAGGGAAGTGTGTGCGTACATTGTTTGTTTGAAAACTCCGGGGTCGTAATGAGCGGTTGTTGAGGTTTTTTTCAGGGTGACAACCAAAGGTTTTGTGTGACAAAGTAAAGTGTAGGCATAGAAAGTTGGAAGTGAATACCCCGTCAGTTTATTGCTACGTTGTTTAAGGAGTTTTGTTTAAAAAAAAAACATCGATTCAGATTTAAATTGACTCGCCATTTATGTTATTAGATAAAAGCAGAAACTGATTTTACTGACATGTCAACTAAAAAATCCAAACCGCATATATTCTAAGCCGGAATAATCTTTTCATATCTCATGTATGGGAAGGATGGTGATGGCTGGTATTTTATTTACGTGACACGCCAACACCCAGTTTAGTTAGTAACTTGAATTGAACTCACTGTTGACGGATTGATTATACTGATATTTAGTACACATGGCTAGTTCCGATGACAATATTTTTAATGTATTTAGCACAACTATTAATTCAATATCCAAGCAGAGAGGAGAGGAAGAGGATCCGCTAAAATGGAGGATTACTTATTCGTACAATACTATATTTTCACATTTTTAATTCCTACAATAGTACAGTACACTACAATAAATCAAAGATGGCCGTCGCTGCAAAATAGCGGATTGCGTTTTGTTTCACAATCCCTACAATATAGGTATCCAATAAAAGGACGCTGGGATGGGTATCAAATAAGTAGAATACAGTAGTTACACTATCTACTTAGTAGAGACTTCGCGCTTGACCGCCGTTGGGAACGGACTGAGCTCGCGAATTTTATTATATTTTCTGTGTTTTACCGAAATTTTAATAGTTATTTTCTTTAGAATTGTTTATTTAATAATAGTGTCCTTGCTTTAAAAAAGTGCCAAATCTAACTGCAACATGGATGTAACTGCAGAGATGACGAATGATAGAGATGAATAGTGTCTGTACTTGTAGTGAATTAGTTATTATTTTAGTTATTGAAATCAGTGAAGTTTTTAGTGTTATCATTAGTTTTTATAAAGTGCCGTTAAGGTCTGCATCAGTCATCCCGCTTTCCCAGGGTGTGAGCCCACCCCCAGGCAGTTCGGAACTGAACGTCGCGCCGAAGGACAGAACTAAGTTTTTGTCCTACTCTATTTATTACTATTTCTGACTAATTTAGTCAAAATATTGTGTTTAGTGTAACAAATAACTCAGGTGTTATTGTTGTTTTCTAAAAGACTTTGCTGATCCACGGCTGGGCGAGCTCCCACCCCGGTATAGTATTTCATATTTGTGTTGTAATTTCGAGAAATTTAAGTGTTTTGTGATTTTTTTTAAAGTGTGAAATATGTAGGTAGGATTTGCAAGCCGCGTACCACGTTCAGTCTGTCTCTTTCCTACCAAAATGTATGGAATTTGATGTAAATCTGTATCCAAACTGTCGCTTTTACTACCAATTTGACGGTTTTGATCCAGAACCCCTGCGTAGCAGGGTATGCTACCCAGTAAAGGACAGAAAATATTTTCTCTTACTCTTTCACTCCTGCATGTTCTTCATATCGTTGTCTCGTTTTAATCTAAACGTCAGTTTCGGATTGCAAGTCTAATTGTTTTTGTTCTGAGGTCGGAGCTGTCACTGTGACAATAAACTGACGTCTGTCACAGTCTTACTGACAGCGTTGACAAACAAACTGATCCACGTTTTTTTGTTTTGTTTATTATGTACAGTTGCTCAATGGTTGTATTATATTAGTTTGTGATCTTTCAAGGTCCATAAATTTTTACTGCACTGCCCCAAACTGGAATGCAGTACGTGATCACAGACGGTACTAGTGCCATATAGACTCGGTTCAAAAGTTACTTATTTTTCACATGTCTTAATATTAATATTTGGAATATCCATATAAACCATCTGATTCTTGTTGAGACTAGCTCCATGTGAGCAAACCAGGACAACCTGTAGTCTTAAACTACACCCAAATATTTTACAGAGTTAAATTTTTCTAAAACTGGGCAAGAGCGGTGCTGCAAATCCAAAGAACACCTATGCCAATTCTTAGCATTAAGAACTTTGTCGTGTCAAAAAAAAAATAATGCCAATATACATAAGTCTATTTTTTTTCATTCTGTCTTTTCTCGGGTGTCAACAGAATACCAGCGTCGCAGGTAACTGTGACATTAAGCTGAGTCGAAGCCTATTTTCATCTCGTGAAGCACGGCACACAGTATTATACTCATGTCCTATTGTCACTTAATTTGTTGTTATGTTTCATTGTGTATTTCGTGTTTCATATGAACTAAATAAATGTCTATCTGTTTAAAACTGATAGACCACTTTCTGGTCCGATCGTACAAACCCGTTTGTTTGTGGTTAACAAAACAGCAGGTATATTTTGTGCACGCCATCGCTATCAAGTATCGTTCAGCGACTGAAGTTCGAAATTCGAATGCGACAGGCGACAACCGTCGTCGTCATCGTCCGGAAACGGAAGTAGCCTCGGAAGACGTTTGCGCGACGACAAATAGCTCTTCCTAGTTCGGGTAGCTAATTCTTCAACGTGAAAATGATAAAATTAAATATGTTTTATTGCTGGCGCTTGATGTCGGTGTTCAACACGTTGAGTTGGAGATTGATAAAGGGAACTCTTAGGTACTTTGCTTTGTCAAATTCTTGCTTAGTACCTACTGTGAGTTTATGGTGGAATCTATCTGAACTTGTATTTGAATTCAAGACATAGCGAAGTCAAATTTCATTTTATAAATCACAAGCTTAAAGGACCTTCAAGTACAAGTTACATACGCAGGGAAAAAAATGTAGGACTTCAAGCATCAGATGGATAGATGAACACATAAATAAAAAAAAAATATGTTTGTTACTGTTTCATACGAAAACTACTGAACGGATTAGAATGAAACTTTAAAGCAATAAATGCTTGCATATCGAAATATACGTTTTATACCGTTCCCAGGGGATAAAATATAATAATATTAATTTAATTTATTTCAGACCAAGTCCATATACTAAAAAACAAAAAAGTATGACAAGTGATAGATAAAAAGAACATATCATTAATAGCCGAAGTTAGTACATGCTTTTATAACTTATATTTAATTTATATAATATTTAATTATAACATTAATTCATTTATTTCGCACGGTATGTAGCTGCACCAAATGCTGCAACATTGGGGAGTCCCACCGGTCTATCGAAGTCCACAATGACAGGTATCTATATGCTACTTCTCACCATCACCCACGACACCTGGAATCTGTTGTAACATCCCTTACAAACAGAGCACATGATCTTTTCGACCCTGAACATTTACAGAGCGAATTACATCATGTTCAGGAGGTACTAAAACGCAATGGATATACCAAGGTGGCAAGGCCCAGGCGTGCAATGAGAGTTAATCCTTTAGAAGTGAATAGGCAGCCTTGTACAGCCGATGTCATCAGTGTTGTGTGCCGAAATAGTGACTCTTTGAGGGTAGTTGCGGATTCTTCTCAAACCAGGGAACGTCGCAGCCGCCGCACTCCAGTCCACTCGTGACCACGACGCATACAACTGCGACGAAACGTCGAGGAAAATAACAAAGGTAAGCTCGAGCTTGTCTTTGGTTATATCGCGCCTATACACCCGGTGAACAATATTGAGTTATAATGTCTGTGCGCGTTTCATTAAAACATTATGGCACTTTCCGTCGATAGTCCTGGCCTAAATCCAAACTGCGCATCATGAAGCGTAACCTGCATAGCCATGTTTTTTTCAAGCAGACCGTCCAGCACCTTAGCGACTACCGTAGCTAGCGATATCGGCCTGTAGTTGAACATGTCAGAGGCGTCTCCCGTGCTGTTCTTTAGGATCGGAACAACAATTGTATACATCAGTTCTGGCGGCAAGTAAGTGTGATTCATACATAGTTTAAAAAACTATGTATAAATCACACTGCAAATGACGAGCATGCAGCAGGTTTTGGATGCTGGGCCTAGTATTGAGGTAGATCCCACTATTTTCGCAGTCAAACAAGTGTCATCCATCATTAAAACATGGTAAGGGGTAAGTCGCCCGGACACGATGGGCTCAGCATCGAACACCTTAATAACCAAACCCGAGCCTCCCTGTGAGCGTCACTCACATGTTTATTCCAACCCACAACATACCTATACCTCCTGATGACATCTCTGCCTCTGTGTGTAAGTTCTGCACCTTCACTAAGTATAGTTATTATGTCACTATACATTTTATCCAGTATCAAATAATGATCAGCTATACAACACTTTTTAAAAGAACAACATGAACACTCAATCGGGAAGTCTATTAACTTTAATTTCGAGTTACAATATGCATAGTATTCCGATATTTGTTTGTCACTTCTGTTCCCCCACCTTATTTTGTCGCAACATACGTGAGTTGACGGTGTTTTGGATTTAATATTACAGAAATATTATATTCAAAACTCACAGGGTAGTGATCAGACGGGTACACTCCATAAGCTACGGATGCACTTAAAAATAATTGTTTCGCTGCACTAGTTACTACACAATGGTCAAGCCAGCGCTGTGAGCCACTGCCCTGACAAACAAATGTATGTGTATCACAGGGAAGTAACTCACTGTCCACGCACGACCATGTCTGTTCCTCACATGTGCTTAACAGTTCCCTTGAAAACCGCTCGCCAGGATGGGCATTGTAGTCGCCCAACATTACAATGGCCTCCACATTTTCACTTTCAATTAACGCAACTAACTCACCGAGACACTGAACGTACTTTATAAAACTATCATTCTTGTTATTGTCAAATGGCAAGTAAACTGACACCACCAACAGCGAACGTCCGTTGTGCATAATTTTTATGCCCACCATTCGGTCGCTATTACATGGCACCACCGATACAGCTTGAAATGCACTTTTCCTCCATAACAGGGCTACACCCCCATACGGTCTACCCCGAATGATCCCCGCGGACGTGTCCATCGCCGAGTTGCCCACATAAGCAAATCCATCGTGGAGGCTGCCCAAGTATTCTATATCATGGCGCCACAACCATGTCTCCTGAATGGCAATGACGTCACTCATATCGCACAATTGTCGCACACATTCACTCGATCGCACCAAACCTTTACAATTAAATGTCGTTAGAATTGTTTGCTGTTTCGTATATCCATTATATTTTTGTTTGTGTATCTTTCACAGCCTGAGCTTGACTAATATCTTTCTGTCTCCTAAAAAATATAAAACGCCTAAACGTTATGCCTTGCGGCCATAGGTCGTCATTGAGACACATGTCCATTTTATATTTGGACACAAACACCTTGAACAATTCTTTCAAGATCGTTCTGTTCTCACTTAAATTTTTTCCAGTCTCACTATTTCTTGGGTCTTCGATTTTATATAATCACAAATGTCTTCTTCCGTAGTGTCTTTACTGACATTTGATACGAAAAGTGGTACAAATGTTTCTGCCGCTTTAAAGTTTCCCTTTGACACTGCCAATGCTTTACCGGTCCTGCCAGTGAATCGGTTTCGGTTTGACTTAAGATTTTGTACAACTTTCCACCCATCATCCCGATCCTTATATTCGCCTTTACTTGCCAGCTCAGCCAGGGTAACTGAGGGGGGTTTGTCATTTATAACACATTCCGGAAACGACGGCGACGTACTCTCGTTATATAATAATGTTGAGTTAAATTGTGACACCGGAACATCACCACACTGCGGCGCGCTAATTGCTGTATCAGGACAGAGAGAGCGGTACTCCAGTTTATTTGTCACCATATCACAGCTTTGCGTTTGAAGAGTACTCTCCGCCCCTGTAACGCCCGGCCCGGTAGATAACTGTGATAAGCGCGGTATTCCCATCGGCCCGCTGTCCTTATTATACCCTCCTCTTTTAACATTTACATTATTTGAACTAAATACCGATAATGGCGTTTCGGATGAGTTCAATTCTGTTTTCATGATTTCAAATTGCTCCTTTGTGATGTAATTATCCTTAATTCGGGATATTTCTGATTGCACCACAATCAAATCTTTCAATAGTTTGGTGACATCTACATGGTCAAAACAAATAGGCGGCAATTTATGTAGCTCATATGCCACAAATATAGGTAAATGCTCCGGATCACTCGTTTTAAACACAGATATCATGTCTTCTATATCTTTTTGCTTCTTTGCTTTGCGGCGTGATATGCATTTCAGTTTTGTTTTTGCTGATGTAAACAACAAGGTTTTCGCCTTGTCAATCTCCTCCTCAGAAAAAGCAGATTCACAGATCCGAACAAGACTTTCATTGTCCATAATATCATGTTTGTTGCGTATCAATGTAAGCACTTCGGATATAACAACATTACAATTTACACATTTAACAATGTTCACAGACATCGCGCAACACAACCGTAGGGTAGGCGCACTCACACACGACTGTATACGCACACACACTGATATGTCAGTCAGTCAGTCAGCCAGCTTTTTCTTTTATATACATTAAGATTGCTATTGATATCTCAAATAAGATAATGATAATAACGAAATATACCGGTAAATTCTACCTACAAAATATGACCTTTAATAAAGACTTATATGCCGTGAATAGGTAAATTAATAGACAAACAGGAGCAGTGGTCGGTATATCCTACAGCTGTCCATGTTCTAGATGTCGTTATCAGATCATCAGCCACATGACGTCCACTGCTGGACGAGGGCCTCCCCAATACACATGATCGTATGGGGGGAAATGCCAATAACCGCCATGCATGGTCGGCGGGTTGGCGATCTTAGTGGTGTTGTGGTTTAACTCAGGCTCACCAAATTTATCTGCCTGGTGTTATGTGGCTAGTTTATTTGCATATGTAGACATAGACGTTAATTTATTTTTGCTAAAAAGAGACACAAACAATAAATTCAGTAGACAACCAAATAGATTTTATTTTATTTAGGTACAAGCTGTCCCCTGCAAACATTTGTTTTGCCATAGGAAGTCGCCTTTGTACCTCGTTTATTACAATAAGAAGAAATACAACTTTCAAACCTTCCCTGGACTTCCACGTGTAATTCAAGACTTAATTAGCCAAATCGGTCCAGCCGTTCTCGAGTTTTAGCGAGACTAACGAACATCAATTCATTTTCATATAATAGAGATAACAAATAATAATTAATTTCGACCAAATATGATTACCATAAAAACGGTACTAGTAAGTTAATATTAAAATATATACATATACTGCCGCAGACATTTTTATAGATCCTTTCAAGAGGAATAATTCTTTCATACATACATATTTGCTATCTTGAACTGTTTTCGCAGCGCATGCAACGGAAGCCCTCAAGGATGAAAAATTTTCCCCGTTTTTGTTACATTTTCCATTATTTCTTCGCTCCTAATAGTTGCAGCGTGGTGTTATATAGCCTAAAGCCTTCCTCGATAAATGGCCTAGGTAGGTATTCAACACAAAAATAATTTTTCAAATCGAACCAGTAGTTCCTGAGATTAGCGCGTTCAAACAAACAAACTCTTCAGCCTTATAATATTAGTACCTGTAGATCATATCGTTGTTGTCCTTACGTCCTTCTATATTAAAATATCAAGTTATTCTCGTAGCAATGACAGCGATAATAGATTACAATTAGTAAAGTGATTTTGTCTTTCTTGTATTCGTTTCGTTACGTTTTATACCCACTTCGTTATCAATATTGAACATAAATGTCAAACAAATAAACGTTCACATGTTCCTGAGAAAATCTCAGAAACTAAAATGCTATGTTTTTATCTTCCAGTCAGTTCTACAATTGTTCTCCTCCAAGTCCCTATCGGTGTAGCTAGATAAATCTATACTCGGCAAAGAAAAACGACCTAGTATTTTCTCAGTCTACTAGGTTATTCGTTTTAAACTTCCACAATGGACTTCTTTGTAACATTTGAACAAACGGCAAAGGTATTTCTTTGAAACTAAGTCGAACCATTACAACATACTAGCCAAGGAAGGAAAAAATAATGTTTTCTACCATTATTTTTCATTAGTAGACGCTCCGCTATTTGAACCCGAAGTTTCAGTTTTTCACACGTTTAAAATCACTGTAAGTCATGTGGAATCTTGCCTAATAAACACCAGTCCGGCTTTCGTACGTGTACTGCACTGATTGATGTTCTGGACAACATTATTACCGAGGGAGACAACGGATATGGAACCATTTTTACACTTTTGGATTTTACACGCGCTTTTGATGGTGTATAAACAGAAACGTTCTTCTGTTCAAGTTCTATGGTTCTGACATTATTGTTATTATATGGTTTTGACATTAGTATTGTCAGATGGTTCTCATCTTACCTTAGTGGTCATCAACAACAAGTTATCTATCTATCTATATGAGTCTTCTTATATATAAAAATGAATTGCTGTTCGTTAGTCTCGCTAAAACTCGAGAACGGCTAGATCGATTTGGCTTATTTTGGTCTTGAATTATTCGCGGAAGTCTAGGGAAGGTTTAAAAGGTGTATTTCATCCAATAAACGAGTTACAAAGGGTCTTGCTTCCTCTGGCAAAACAAAAGTTTGCCGAGACAGCTAGTTATAAATAGAAGTGATGTCAACAGCAACCGTACAACGTTCCAATCACAAATTATTCAGAAAAAGAAAGTATAAAGTTCGGTGCGATATTTTTTAAATAAAACATTAACTAAAAAGGTAACCGTTACTTTTTTCATTTATTTGTCTCATAATCAATGACGTGCTGTGGTCCTTATATCTGATATTTTCTTATAACGAAAAACCCTTTGTTATTCTCAGCGTCTTTGGCCTAGATGGTTAGGTAAGGTTTTCGGAAATGCGGATAGTGAAATATAATTCGTGGCATACGTGTACGGTAAGAAGGATGGTTTGAATCTTATCACCTAACTCTCGAAAATATTGTCAGCGGTACTCATAATAAAAAAAAAAACAATTTGTTCTAGCGTTTTTGTCATTTCGACCTGTGAGGTGATGAAATAGGAGTTGAAAGTTTGTATGAAGTTCGTCATTTTGAAGATAAAACATTACATTTTGTATTTAGGCACTAAATAAGAAACAATCATTTGTTCTATCATTTTCAAATTTTTACCAGTGTGGGGGTGAAATAGTGGTTGGAAGTTTGTATGGGAGATAAAACCATGAAACTTGCAACTGAGCTACTTATACCACAACCTAATCCCTATCCCTACTAATATTATAAATGCGAAAATAACTCTGTCTGTCTATCTGTCTGTTACGCTTTCCCGCTTAAACCTCTCAACCGATTTTGATCAAATTTGGCACAGACAATCTTTGGACTCTGAGAAAGAACATAGGCTACCTTTTATTGCGAAAAAAGGGATGAAGAGGTTGAAATAGGGGTCGAAAATTTGTATGGGATTTCTTAATTTTTAAAGATAAACCGTAAAACTTTATACATCAGAACAAGAAGGAACCGTATGTTTGTAATACCAACCAGCCGCTCTAAACTTCTCCAGAGAGCTCCCATGACTCGAGCTATTCGGTTGCTCAACATACTGAACGAGAAAACCGACGTCGTCCACTGTTCACTGAGTGAATTCTAGAAAGCGGCTCTGTTTGTTATTTGTTACACTTAATTTTATTTTATTTTTTATATGTAGGTACATGCATATCTGTTATTTTGTTTGAGATGTATTATCGTTTTTCATTTTACTTTCGGTGTTTTAGAAATGTTTTTTGTAAATATATTCGCTATACTATTGTATTGGTCCTAACTGTTAAGATAGTATAAGCTTGGTAAATAAATAAAAAAATATATTTAAGCACTTGGCAAGAAATAATTAACATTTGTTCTAGAGTTTTTGTAATTTCGACCTGTGAGGTGATGAAATAGGGGTTGAAAGTTTGTATGAAGTTCGTCATTCGTCAGTTATACCATAACCTAATATAAAAAATTAAAATAAATTGAATCTCAAAGCTTTAATCACTTGCTGAGCAAATGCCCACGCTTCACCAAGCGTATTTAACCCAACGGGACGGGGGATGAGCCCATCGCCTTTATAGAGTTCACACCTTGCGATGTGCGGGTTTCATCACGATGTTGTCTATCACGGTACCAGCGCGGAGGCGTAAGTAGCTAATCTGACTGGGCAATTTTTTTGTTACATGAAATCACCTGAGAATCTTATAACAGCGTATGACGGAAGCGAAGGAGACAGACCGCTATTATTTTGCACGGTGATTATAAATTCAAAAACCAGTTCAAAGTGACCGTTTGGAGTGAAATTTTAGTAAAAAATAAAGCTGATTATTCCAGGAATACGGGAGTGTTGACATTATTGCGATTAACCAAAGAATACAAGAGATATAAGCGAAAGCATTTTACAAAATTAACTTGGGGAGTGTACCGCTAACGACGTATCATTTTTAGCCACCCTAACGCCACACAGTCCTCAACACGATACAAAATCTTGACTTGGGTGGTGGATTCACGCTGGATTAATCAGATACCTAAATTACAGACTCATTTTCTAAATTTAAATCTTATTATTATACGCCATTTAGTGGCTGCGCCCATCTGAAGTATTGAGGTTGTATAGTGCACTGTATTCTTCTTGTCAAGCCCTTTTATTTGATACCCATATTGGTGGGATTGATAAAAAATTGTTATCAGCCATTTGGTAGCGGCGGCCATATTAGATTTCAATTTTGCATATTAAATTGTATTCTACTTGTTGAGACCTTTCATTTGATACCCATGTTGATGGGATTGGGATAAAAGGTAGAGGCCGCCATCTTGGATTTTAATTTTATATAGTACATTGTATTCTACTGGTTGCAGCACTTTCATTTGATACCCATATTGATGGGATTGATAAAACCTACGTTATCCGCCATTTTGTAGCGACCGCCATCTTGGATTTAAATTTTTATAGTATATTGTATTCTGCTTGTTGAGCCCTTTCATTTGATACCCATATTGATGGGATTGATAAAACCTACGTTATCCGCCATTTTGTAGCGGCCGCCATCTTTAATTTATAATGATAATGAAAAAACATAATTGTATTGTCACCAAAATCCAAAGTGTATACAAAATTTCAGATTAATCGATTGACAGGAAGAGGGTGAAATCTGAATTACTAAATTTGACCCAAGAATAAATAAAACAAACGGGGTGAGCTAAATAAAACCGTTTAATAAAAACAAAAGTAATCTTCCCCGGTTCGAATTAATTTCTTTTACTGGCCAGAAGAACCGGGAAGAAACTGGCATCTTTTCAAATCGCCAAGGCTTACTGCTAAGTATACTTAACATAAATATGACTTAATACTAATTTAACAAATGCTTGATGGCCGGATACATGCCTGACTGGTGAACAGCTCAAGGGCACTAAATGATATTAACATTAAATAAAATAAAAGAGTTCCCCTGTGGGTTATGTAACTGAACCCCTCAGAACATGCAAGCAACCACCCAGCTCATTACCAAGATTAGTAATGTGGAATGTTTAGCCTTAGATATCTTAATAATTATGTTTTACATCAATACGAGCTGACATGTTTGTCCATGCATTATCATCATGTAGGTAATCATCAACCCTGTAGTATGCCTTATTAATTAACTGTCTCTGTACAATTGACTTAAATTTTCCCTCAGACAACTCAGTTATTTCCTTGGGCAGTTTGTTATAAAATTTAATAGCAAGTCCTAAGAAGCACTTGCTAGTTTTGCTGAGGCGACTAAAAGGCTGATAAATCTTACACTCATTTCGAGTGCTATATTTGTATACATCATCATGCTGCAAAAATAAATTAATATTTTTCCAGACATACATAATATTTACAAAAACATACTGCGATGGAAGTGTCAAAATATCTATACTTCTAAATTTATCTCGAAGGGAGTCTCTGGAGCGCATTTTATATATTGCCCTTACAGCTCTCTTTTGGAATACAAATATCGTACCTACATCAGCAGCATTGCCCCACAACAATATACCATAGCTATGAAAGTATGCAAAGTACACCAACCTTGCCGGTTCAACACCTGTTAAATCTCGGATACGTCTAACGGCAAACGCGGCCGAGCTTAATTTGTGTGTTGTTTAACATATTGTATACGCGGTCACTTTGAATATGTTAGTAAAACGTCGACGAATCTCTACAAAGACACTCAGCCCATAATATTTTTATATACCTAATTCCCCTCGGAACCTTAACTATCGAAGCGTAAAAAAATAACTCTTCATCTTGCCACTTTAGGCTATCGATCGATAAAATTGTGATATGAAGAGAAGAAATTGTTTTTTTCGTTTTTGACATGGGGAAATTGTTTGGTAGATATAGGACTGAGTTTTGCCAACGTATGTAGTATAAACTTGTGTTCTTAGTGAACATGTTCATCATCATTATCACCATTTCCCTGCCCTTATCCCACACTAGGGGAGGTCGGCGCAACATGTTTCTTTTCGCCATTCATCACTGTCATTCATCATCTCTGAAAGGTGTTTCACACACATATCATTTTTTACACAGTCCCTCCACACGTTCTTCGGACTCCCTCTCCCTTCCCTTGTATCCATCCACATTCATACCTCATCACTTTTCTTGTTATATGGTTTTCATCCCTCCATACATAACATTTTTATATAGATAAAAATAATATGAGAAGTCTCCCATACCAATACATGTATGAAGGTAACATCATTATACGGCTACATAGTTATACATATAATAATATCTTTAATAGTATGGCATGAAAAAGTCTACTAGGCTAAAGCTGTACTAGCTTATAATAATATCTGTTCTAATATGTTTAGATATTAATTTTAATAAACAGTTGATATTTTTTGCGCGAGTTTAAAAATAATAATAATTAGAATAAACATTCGTACACATGGCATGATAGATTATGTACAACAAATATCCTTCTTAAGTTAAACATCAAAAACTTAAAATAAATAGGATGTACCTGTGCTATAAGTACCGGAATGTTTAGATAGATAGGGCATTTAAACACATGGTGTACCTTAGCAACTGCCAGCTCTTTAGGTTTTAAAGGCTTATTCGGACGGACGAACTTTAGGGAAAAATCTATCATACAAGCAATGAGCTGTCGGAGAAAATAAAGATAAGCATCAGCTATTAACACTCCACGCTTTGTCCTTTGACGTCGTGGATTCTGAAGCTGCGATGAAAAAACTCCTGTATTTCGGGGTCCGTGAACACTGATATGGGTTTCTTGTAATATCCAATCATGCAAATAAATGGAATAGGAAAGGCATATAAAGGAAATACATGTAAAAAAAATCTGCACTAATATTATAGAGGAACGATTTTATTGTTTGTTATTTTGCATTTAATAGACTTGACCGATCTAAAAATGCCTTATGTTTATGCCAACTGTGTTGAAACGCTACACTATCCCCGGGATACATAAGCCACATTTTATCTCGAAATTCCCACAGGAACGGAAAAAACGTGAGTAACATCGCGCGGTACAGCTGGTAGTAATATACACACATGAAAAAATCTAGGGATTTTATTGCTCTTTCTTTCATACAATACAAACATGCGATGACCAAGGGGTTATGTTCACACTGCTAAACAATTGTGAGCAATCCTTCAACCGTCCACTGAGGTATCAAAACAACGATGAAAAAGCGCACACAAGTTTCAATAAAAAATTGTATGAAGACTCGTGTATCCTTTATCGTTGTTTATAGGCAAACCATATAACGGAACGCCTCCGAGGCAAGACGAAGTCATAGGCCTACTTCTAGCCGCGCGGACGTTTCGCCAGTTAAATGTTTTGCCTGAAGGAGTGTAAATGATCAAATGAATTACCCATACAACAATACGGTACCACCCAATGCGGTACTGACAGTAACGCTTTCATCGGCGTGTGTTTGCATTAAAGAAAAGACAATGTCTTTACACATTTTTGATGTTTGTAGTTAAATGGGGATTTTGATACCTCCAGTCTACCGTCTAGCCCTTACGACGGACGTATCTAATTAGTAGAGACAGAGCTTTACTCCAATGTCTCCTTTTTGACTCACTTCTGCCTGGTAAGCGGAATTCCTATAATTAACTACTTTTTATCTAAAAATAATGTAAATATATTAAAAGCACTAGCTGTAACGCGGTGTTACTCGCGTTTTTTTTTCTTTCCTTCGTCAAGTAGTTTTAATTCGTTACAAACGTCCATCCATACAATTCTTTTCTCTTTATAATAAGCAAATGCCCACGCGTATTTAACCCAACGGGACGGGGAATGAGCCCATCGCCTTTATAGAGTTCACACCTTGCGATGTGCGGGTTTCATCACGATGTTGTCTATCACCGTACCAACGCGGAGGCGTAAGTAGCTAATCTGACTGGGCAATTTTTTTGTTACATGAAATCACCTGAAAACCTTATATTTAATTAGATTATGCTTTAAAAATAAAACAAAAATATTTTTTTGTCACATTTGCATTATTTAAAAAAATAATTTTGAATGAGGTAAATACAGTAAAACGAAACAATTAAGGAAAACTTACAATACAATACAAAAAGTCTTTATGGCACACACGAAAAAAAAAGAAAAGGAAAATACAAAAAGCGGCCTTATTCTTCCAGGCAACCTAGAAGGAGATTAGGAGAATTACAAAATTATGTTTAATGTCATAATTTGAAAGTTGGTCTTTGTAATTTTTTTGTTATTTAAAGAGCTAATGCTGTGGTATTCCTATCCTGATTCAAACATTACGGAATTCTACGGAATAAGGAAACTTTTTCACTTAAGTTTACAAACTTTTAATCAAAATCTACATAAAAACACATAATTTTAAACCAAAGAAAAATATGTCATTTGTCTACAATAAATTGCAAAACTATAATTAAAAATAAAGCTTATTACCTGCGCTTCGGTTTCCATATCCAAATTTTTATCAACACTGTACGACATAGCACTATCACAAACTAAAAATGATGTATTTTCGCGTGGAGCACAATTGAACACAACCTCTTTAGAACACGTCTGAAAGTGGATTGACCGACGTTTCCATTGTTTGGAAAGGGTCTAAACAAACAATGGGGTGCAATTCTTAAGGACCGGTCTTTTTTACCAAGAGTGATTTCTTGGAAAGTGAATTATGGCCAGTTAGATAAGCTAATTACTCTTTTGTGGCAGCGTTGCGTTGCGTACATAGGCTCTCAAAAAGAGTGCCATTGGAAAACGTCCAGTAGCCGGAGTCGAACCCGCGATCTCACGATTACAAGTCAAGTATACGACTAACTGAATTACAGAAGGTCGTAAAAATAAGCATTCTTTAAACTTTTACTCTAATACACAAAGATCTCTCTTTATAAAAGATATAGTACGCGGACGAAGTCGCGGGAAAAAGCTAGTTTCAACATATATTTTTGGTATTTTTAACCGTTTTCCCAACGCACGTAACGGAAGCTCAAGGATGAATAATATTCCCTGTTTTTTTTACATTTTCAATTATTTATTCGCTCCTAATAGTTGCAGCGTGATGTTATATAGACTAAATGATTCAAAACAAAAATATTTTTTCAATTCGAACCAGTAAGTAGACTAAGATTAGCGCGTTCAAACAAACAAACTCTTCAACTTTATATTATTAGTATAGATTATAATATTAGTATAGATTAGAATAGAAAAAAAATACCGCGAAATATTATCACCCAGCCCAAACACTTGCGAACCTATAAGGCTTAGTTAGTTAGTAGCTAGTAGTATGTTTAATAGAAATTAATACTGTTACTCCGCGAATGACATCGCGGGGCGTCTACTAGTAATAAATAACGTGACTGAGCAATGAAATGGTATCTTTCAGAAGTAAACGACATCTACATTTCACGAAATGAAACTTCAGAACCAATGTATTTTCTTTACAATTTTTACCTTGTAGGGCGACCACAGAGCAATTCACTGAAACAAGCGGCATCTAGCGGTAAACTGTGAAACTGCATTCAACGAAGATTCCGTAAAGGTGCTCAGTTTTCGTATTCAACTGTGAACAAAATATTGGACCTCGTAGTTCCAACAAGTTTGTCCAGATGGCACTAAAATATTGCTTTGCGGAAAGGCAATTTATATCCTTCATACACATACATTCTACTATCCTACTAGTCCTACTTCATACTAATATTATAAATGCGAAAGTTTGGATGGATGTCTGGATGTATGGATGGATGTTTGTCCTTCTTTCACGCAGAAAGTACTGAACGGATTTTAACGAAACTTGGCAGTATTGTAGCTTATAAACTAGAATAACATATAGGCTATAAATTTCGTGGATATGTTTTAAATTGTTTACGTTTTTGTATAAAAAATTAAGGATAGGGAAAAATCGGTAACTTGCGGTATATTCCTGCGTGCGCTGGCTTAACCTGACAAGGTACTTTAAAACTATGTTCTAAGCAATTATAGATTTTAAAAAGTTCTACAAAAAACTCCGTGATAGTATGTACTTATCTTTTACAGTTAATTCACAATAATAATTTTAATGTAAATAAAACAGGAATAAAACAAAGTGTTATTTGCGAAGCTGTTTTGGCATAGATAACATAAATCTGTATCAAAAATAATAAGTTATTCAAATATAATATTTAAAGTAGATTATTATTGCCCTATACAGCATTCGATTTTACCCATTAGTTTCGAAAATAGCACGGATTGAATAAAACGCGTTACGCAAAAAATAGATTGTCGCCGCCGCGCTGCCGCCAGTCGGTATGAGAGGCTTAATTTCCACGTATATAAACAGCCGAGTGAATTAATGAGGTCCACTTACAACCAATGCTTAATACTTCTCTCTTGAATGTCATAATGTAAATGTTCAAATTGTAACCATCATGTACATTAAAATGTGCATCACGTTTTCTAAGAATATGAATATTGTATTCATGTGTTCTGTGTTGAAATTGTTTGAAGAAATATATCACAAACCGTCGTGCGCGAAGATTCGAGAATTTCAACCACCGGAACAAGCTGGATTTCGGTGCGGTTACGGCACCATAGACCACATCCACACAGTGCGGCAGATCATAGAGAAAACTGAAGAATATAATCTGCCCCTGTGTCTAGCATTTGTGGACTATCTGAGAAGGCGTTCGACTCAGGTCTGGTCCGTTCTGGAGTCTCTGCAACGTTGCCAAGTTGACTGGCTACACTCCCAAGTGATAAGATGTCTCTATGAGGCTGCCACCGTGTCCGTCCAAGTACAAAATAAGCAGACATGTGACATACCAATGTTAAATCCACAATAATTCTAAAATTTTTAGCAAAAAAATATGTGTCCATAACCGAATAAAACGAGTGAGTGAAGATGACAAACTAACTGACTTTTATATTAAAAAAGAGTAACGGCTCCTAGACACATAGAACTGTCATAGATAATACTGCGGTCAACAACAGATGGCGCTAGTAGTACAATTTTGATATCATAAATAACAACATTCAATCTAGCTTATAGTTAGCCAATCAATTAGTTGTCGGACGTATAGAGTCGGTGATCTTTCTTTTAAAGCTGGCTAAAGATGTCTACATCATGAAAATCTCTATTATAGGTTTTGTGTTGAGTGACATGAAGGAAGTGTGAAAAGTATTTGTTTACGGACTGAGCGTGTCGGGATGCGGAACATAATCTGTTGTAGGAGATCATGACACTCGACGGTGATGAGTCACGTTCAATATTTGTCTCCAATCCGAGAGTGAGTTTGGCCATATTTTTTCAGAAGTTCGCCAGATTGGGATTTTTTATTTTTCATTCTAAAATTTGGCACACGTAGAAACTTTTTCTGAATATTTCCTATTTCATAGTTATATTTATTGTACAGAGGGTTCCAAATTACAGATGCATATTCCAGGAGAGGACGGACGAGATGTTTATATGGCGTTAAGTAAGTTGAGGGATTTTTGAAAGGTTTTCGGACCTTAAGTATAAATCCTAACACCCTGTATGCGGTTTTGGCGATATTTGATACGTGTTCACAAAAGTCCAGACGACTGTCAAAAGTGACGCCGGCACGGATGCTTTGGACGGTCCTGATGTCACTGTTTCCAGTCTTGTATCTACCTACAACGGGATATTTTTTCTTTGTAAAAAAGATGGACACACTTATTCAAAGCAAGTTGTAGTTTGTTATTTCTACAATAAGTATTCAACTTGTTTTTAAATATATTTAAGTCGTTTGCAATGAGTAAATAAAATATTAACATACAGACGAATTGAGAACCTCCTCCTTTTTATTTGAAGTCGGTTAAAAATGGCAATATTTGAAACAATGTAAAATATCAATGTAGTAAAAAAATACACTTCACGCCTTTAATTCCAAAGCGGGGTAGGCAGAGGCACTTGCTAAAGCAAATTCCCACGGTTCACCAAGCGTATTTAACCCAACGTGACAGGGGGTGAGCCCATCGCCGTTATAGGGTTCACACACCTTGTGGTGGTTTCATCACGATGTTGTACGAGGATAGGCTCTGACAAAGAGTCCCATTGGTACACGTCCAGTAGCCGGACTCGAACCCGCGATCTCACGGTTACAAGTCAAGAATCTGACCAACTGGACCGCAGACGCTCTTCAATATCAATATAGTATTCCTTGAATACTTTGTTTCTCTGTCTCGCTTTTACGTCAAAACTGTGCATTGCAAAACTACTGAAACGATTTAAATGAAATTTACATTTTGATATACAGGTAGTTTAGGGCCTGAGAAAGGATATAACCTACTTGTGGTACGCTTGTCTAAATATAGAGTGTTAAATTTGTATGAAGTACTGAAACTACGCGAATGAAATCGCGGGGCGTCTACAAGTACGATCTATGTGTCGATATGTCGCTTTTGCAATTTGATGTTACATGATTTTGCCACATGATTCGATTTCATTGTATAGTGGGTTATTTTCGTTACATTGTATATCTTCTTACGCTACGGGTAGTGATCCTGGGCACCCAGAGGATATGTTTCAGGCCAAAGGAGCGTGTAGTCTTTGTGGGCTGATCCTGATGATCCTGCAACACTAATAATTTTAGTTTTCTTAGAACTGTCGATTGTGTTTGCCGTCCTGGTTTCAGTTACTGTATGCAAATAAAACTCCCCTATTACGAGGAACATATTACTGTTACTAAAATAGTACAACGTTACTAAAATACTAGGTTACATCTTCGATCAAATACCATCGAATGAAATGCCATTAACACTGTTACCATACGTACGACACTGTCGCCGGTTCACACTTGAAATAATAATATAGGCATTATGAACATAATGGACACTTGAAGTGTTGACGCTTCATTATAATACATTATATTGACATAATATTCCTCACGTTGTGCTGAATTTTTTTTGTTGTAAAATACCTACGTTTGTTTAACTATATTAATTGAATGTTACTACAATACGTACATTATTGCCAGACACTATAAACAAAATATGAAGAGAACCTATTCACGCGTTTGTGTGGCATGTGGGCTGGACAGCTGAGCACCACGCTCGTGAATAGTTCAAGTTTGATTGAAGCATTTAATGTTTAATTTATTGACAGGCTACTGAAGGCTTTGTAAACTGACCGAGGGGTTGTTTAGTCAATATTTATGGACTAACACTAATTTTACTATAATTAATTAACTGTAGAGATAAGTTTAAAGCAGTCGTAGGCCTAGCTTAGGTGGTTTACCCTCAAGGCAGTATCAAAGGTGATGCTCCTAAAGTGGGATGTTTTCCAACGTTCCTGCGCTTGTATGTCTCGAATATTGACAATAGTATAGTTAGAGGCCCTTGGGTGGCGTAACAACGTCTACTGCTTGCTTGAGAGTGACTTTCCTCTATGGTTCGTGCTGATGGTCGGGTTGGGCGAGCGACGCCTCCTCTCAGAAACACGAGCTTTGTCAATTATCAAAATACGAACCCTTCCCGGCAAGTCCTTTGTCTCCTTAGTACCATAGGCTAAAACTATTACTGGTAATAACTCTCTTCCCTTTATTAAAATATTATGTTATGAATATGGAAATAAGCTCTTGAAGGAAGTGAAATCTGGGGTCAAAAGGGTCACTAGAGCTTCGGGGATACTTAGTGATTATATTGTATAACTAGCTGACCCGGCGAACTTCGTTCCGCCAAGTTACATTTTTTTATTAATACAAACATCAAAAGTGTATAGGGATCAAGAACAATTTTAGCTCTAAAAAAATCTAATTTATTTAAATCAAATCTAATCTTCTGGATTGGTTTCCTACCTAATTCCCCATGCCTGTATCAATGACTTATCCATATATTACCATATTGAATAAATTATGGATGAATTCAGTTTTTGTAAAATATATTCTTGATTGCAATCTTGTAAAATTCTTTTGATGTGTTTTATGTTAATTGATCTGAAACACGTTTTATTAAAAGCTTGCTTAAGTTATGTATCCCGTAAGTAGTAAAGGGTATGTGATCAAAGGGATGATGGTACAATTATTGCTTTGTTGGCAAGAGAGATGAAGGGGAGAATAAGTCATAAAAAATCTGGTCATGGTTGTAGGTATCATTGCCTCATACCTACGGAACACTTTGTACACTTCGATGTATACATACACAGATACATACTATATTCAGTGATTTATTTTGTTCTGAGTAAACGTGCAGATTGTTTAGATTTGACTATGAAACACATAACCACGTGAAAAACATGGCATACCCAAGTGTATTCAAGCTACTTTTAACGTTTGACCCTGAGATTTATTAGTTGTCACTGAGAAAGCGACTTTCAATGGAAACTGTAGACATTTAAATTGAAAAGGTAAATTGTTTGGTATAATAGGTGTGCTATAAGGACATAGGTAGCTATGTTCACCCTTAGCCGTTGGTGTCGTGGTCAGCATGTCTGCCTCTCCTCCATAGGGCCGTGGGTTCGATTCCCACCGCTGACAGGTATTTAGGTGATGAGCTTTTAAGTACTTGTTGGATGTGTCTGGATGTTTTATCTATATAAGTATGTATTTAAAAAAGAAAAAAGAAAAGTATTTAAGTAAGTATATTTCGTTGTCTGATTTCCATAACACAAGTGCTTTAGCTACTTAAAAAAATGGGATGAAGGCAATTTGTGTGTTGTAGTAAAATATTTATTTTATTTATTATTTAGCTTCTCACCAGTACCCAGGAATGAGTTGTGGACCTTGCTGCTGTCCCGGTTCAAGTTGAACAGGACCTTGGTACGGGCTTTGAAATCACTTTATGATGATTCCAGTGCCTGTGTCAGGGTAAACGGGACCTACTCAGACTGGTTTGGCATCCATAGAGGTGTCAGACAGGGATGCGTAGCGTCTCCGTGGCTGTTCAATCTGTTCATGGACAGTTGTTTGGAAGATCTGAAAGGTCGTGATTGGGGTCTAGATATGGGTGGTTTAATCATCAAATGCCTTTTATATGCTGACGATCAAGTTCTTCTTGCACCGTCGGCGTATGAATTGCAGCAGATGATTAATTGTATGAATGAGTCATTGAAAAGGAAAGGAATGAAAGTGAATGCTAGTAAGACCAAAGTAATGGTAGTCGAAAATAATGAAAGGACAGTTTGTGAGTGCATGATTGACGGTGAGAAAGTTGAACAAGTGGATGAGTTTGTATATTTGGGATCTCTATTTACAAGTGATGGAAAGTTTGACAAAGATATTGAAAGAAGAGTGAGTGCGGGTAATAAGGTTAACGGTGCCCTTCGCAGTGTTATGGAGAGCCAATTCATGTCGAAAAAGGCAAGATTGGCTGTCCATGACGCTGTACTGGCACCTACCTTAATGTACGGGAGTGAAAGTTGGGTATGGCAGAAGAAGCATAAAAGTAAAGTCAATGCCGTAGAAATGCGGTCATTGCGGAGCATGAAAGGCGTGACATTGAATGACAGGATAAGGAATAGTGTGATAAGGAAAGTTGCGGTTTGAAGGAAGACGTAGTGACCAAGATTGAAAAGGGCATGCTTCGGTGGTTTGGGCATATGGAGAGAATGGATGAAAGTCGATTGACGAAAGAGATTTATATGGGTGATGTAATGGGCCGGGTGAGTAGAGGTCGCCCCAGAAGGACATATAAAGACCAGATTGGTGATGTCCTGACCGAAGGTGGCGTGAAAAGTACTCGAAACCGGAGGTCGTGTATGAAAAGATGTATGAATGTAGATGAAGCGAAAGGGGTATGTCAGGATCGTGACAAATGGAGATCTGTGGTCTCTGCCTACCCCTCTGGGAGACAGGCGTGAAGTGTATGTATGTATGTATGTATTTAGCTTCTCCTGTCAAAATAATACACTTTACTATGTGCCTTCCCAATTCCGTGATGCGTAATCTGGTCCCATTGCATTGCATAATCCTGGTGCGTCTAGATAAGAACCTTACGTAATTAATTACTTTGTCGATGCAGAACTGAAGTTGAACTTAAACTAAATATTCGAAGCAAGACCATAACGTAGTCATCGTAGGGATGCCTGATTTGATTCCATTTTTTGGAAATCAATCGTTTTACCATACGATCTTAGACCGTATCGCATCGCATATTAGGCAGATCAGGTGGAGGGAGATACCGCAGCAGGTATCTCCCTACAATTTAATCAGTCTGATTAAATTGAAGATCGATTCAAAGACATGCGATCTGGATCGTGGATCGATTCAAAACCATCCGTAAGATTGATTAAAAGCAAAAGGTCGTGCATCCCCCGTAATCATCAGCCCATATTTGTCCACGCCTGGAGATAGACAAACGCTGAGCACGTTGTGCAAATTTGAGCTTGTGAGCCAGCCGGGCCATTACAGGTAGGACACACTGATTGTAGACTTTTGTTTTCAGGCACTATATACCTCTAGTATCGATGATGCCAAGACTCACTGACCCAACCCAGCTGAATTCTTCTGTTTACCTCGTTCTCGAAGTTGTTTCTATGTAAATGCATTGCTGCCCAATGTCCACGTCATATTTTTATTTTATTTATTGGTTGGTTTTATCCAAGTTCGCCATTCAACATCCGTTGAAGGTCCTGCAACATTTCCGCCATAATAACGATGTCCTCTGCAAATCACAAGTGAGAGATGTGTTCGCCATTGATGTTGATGCCACGTTCTTTCCAATGCAGCGTCTGCAGCATGTTCAGCTCCATTGAATTTGTGAACAATTCGGGGAAATAACACCCCCTAACATCACACCTCGAAGCAATGGCATGTGATATGTCTGCTTATTTTGTACTTGGACAGATATGGTGGCAGACTCATAGAGATATCTTATCACTTGTGTGTAGCCAGTCAACTTGGCAACGCTGCAGAGACTCCAGAACGGACCAGATCTCAATCAAATAATTTCTTCAAACAATTTCAACACAGAACACATGAACACAATATTCATATTCTTCGAAAACGTGATGCAAATTTTAATGTAATAATCTACTTTAAATATCCAATTTAAAAACGTATTATATTTAAAGATTTATTTTATCTATAATAATAATAATAAACATTTATTTTCAGACCATAGATCCATAGTGTTAGTAAAGGACTTAGAAATATGTTAGTAGTATAATCATATATTTACAGTTTTATTGATGGGGTCAACGGACTACACCCCATATGCCAAGTTAGCCTGCCACATGTAGTCCGACCCAGTGCCCCAGGAATGGACAGTCAATTTTGTCCGATATGGTTCTCAGGATCGAGTTGGGGCTATCACGGATGCGATGCAACAAGGAGGCCGCTCGGCTCCGGAGGATCGCATGAAAACCGTTGATTTGCGTTTCCGCAAACATCGCTGAGGCACTACAGTACCGTGGCAGCCCCAACAACATCCTTAGACCATTATTGTACTGAATACGCAGAGCGTTAACTGTCTTCTGCGTATAGCTGACCCATAGACTACAGGTGTAAAAACATTGGCAATAAGCCCTAAAAAGTGTAATTTTCACCTGCTCTGTGCAGCGTGCAAATCTACGGGCCAACATATTGCATCTGACAGACAGCGCCCTGCGCTCCCTTTCTATGCCAAAAAGCTTCGCAAATAACTCTTTGTTTTTTTCATGTTTTATTTAAATCAAAATTATTATTGTGGATTAACTGTAAAAGATAAGCATATATACTATTACTGACTTTTGTAGAACTTTTTAAAATCTATGATTGCTTAGAACATAGTTTTAACGATACTCGTCAGGTAAAGCCAGCGCACGCAGGAATATACCGCAAGTTACCGACTTTTTCCCTATCCTTCATTTTTATGCTAAAACGTAAATAATTTAAAATATATCTTCCAAATTTATAGCCTGTATGTTATTCTAGAGTATAAGCTACAATACTGCCAAGTTTCATTATAGAAGGACAAACATCCATCCATCCATACATCCAGTAGTGCAATTCTCGTATTTTTGCTCGATCACGATTACGTTTTGGTTTAGCTTACGCTCGAGTTTAGTCGAGTTCAAAAATTACCAGAATACCGTTTGTTTGAGAAGAGTAATTTTAGTTTGTTTGTTTACGAGAATACGCTTTGACGATTCCGAGCCGTTTGACGTACTATTGAAATTCGATAGTAACACGAGAACGATAGTAACAAGAGAGTTTGGACTGTTGTTGTTGTCGTCCTAAGGGGTACCTTGGTGGTGCACAGGGCCTCCGCAAGTTGTCTCCACTCCCTCCTGTCCGCGGCAACCTCCTTGGCGTCACTCCAGTTTGGACTAAGTTGAGATTTTTTTAGTATCGACGAAAATACGAGAATTGCACTACAGACATCCATCCCATATTATAATATTGTAGTAGGATTAGTAGGATAGTTGTAGAGAATATACTGTAGTAGTGGTAGTTTGGTGTATAGTTGTGGCTTGGTCGGTTTTATTTATTACAGTGGTTTTTTATTTATCTAATATATACAATTTCCATGTCACGATGTTAGTTACCGTACTCCTCCGAAACGGCTTTATCGATTTTTACCAAAATTTTTATGCGTATTCAGTAGGTCCGCGAATCGGCTACTATCTATTTTTTATGTATCTACCAGTTGTATTTCTCCCAATACACGGGATACAAAGCATAAATGTTTGCCGGGACAGCTAGTTTATTATAATAATAGGTATATATGTATGCATGCGCGAAAATATCGAGTAAGTAATAGAATCAACCGCTTTGCCTTTTGTTTGTGTCATTTCAACCGTTTAGTACCCGAACGCGAAACACAGCATCATGGTCCGCGCGCGACGTTGTTAGAAAACGGGGCGATTACGTTATGAATCCGATTACTGTGTTGCAGTGGGGAATGTTATACTAAATAGACAGGGACGATCCCTATCTGAGTAGGTGTAAATTACAAATGTTGAGCAATATTATTATGCGAATTCAACGTTATACCTGTTTCAATAATGACGAATTTATCTCTCTTAAAACTTCATAAGTATTAGTATAGTTTTGTAGTGTGCAGCGCACCTTCCTCATATATACTTTGTGACTGCACATATTTGAAGACTAATAAACCATCAGTCGAACCAACAACACGTGTCTCATTGCTCCCGATATCACATGGCGCCCCTGCCAGTGGGCCAGCCTCGCGGCGGCGCCTGCTGGCGGGCCTGTGCTCGATATATGGTAGAGCCGCGAAATAATTAATTTAAGTGGTAAATTAAAAAAAAAACAAAAAAACTTCGTGAGAAGCTTAATTATCATTTTAAGTGAATATTAAGATAGTATAAGAAGATCAACGGCACTTCAATGAAAATATAGACAGCATAGCAGAGCGACATCCGAACGACAACAATGATTCTTTAAATAACATGCTGACCGAACAAATTGAAGAACTGAATATTTACGTAACAATTTTGCTGTTGGAATTGATAGCGCAAAAAATAAAATCACCTTCGAGAAAAATAAGCGGAGACTACTTCAAAGCAGAGAAGATCGATACCGGATCGAGATTTGGAAGAACAAAGAAGGGCTGTGCAGAAAATAAATCATATTAATTTTATGTAAGTACAGGCAGGATGTTTAAGAAATCGTTTGAATATTTTAGTAAAATTAATGATAAAAACTTATAGCGTAGTCTAGTAATGTAAACCTAGATTATTTGGACATATGTATCATAATCTTATTGTATTCAATCAATTTTTTTAAAGAATTAAAAGTAAAAATAAATACCTTAAAATATAAAAACTAAATCTATCCTAATGAATGTGCAAAAAGTACAAAACTATTCCTGTTTTTCCAAATACATTTTAAATTTCATTAATTTTTTTTTCGTATTTACTTAATGCTTCTGTCAGTATATCAGTAACAATCTTCACATTTTATTTTACTTTACGAGGATGTATCTATACAATTTTATTTGTGAATTCCGATAGAATGTTAGTAGACAAACTCACGCCGATGTTTTATTTAGGTAGAGTCAGGACCACTCAGATTCTGTTAGAATATAACTACTATGCGTACCTTATTGTGTATGTATCCGGATAGTATTTTAATTTACGTTAACCATTTTTGTTTTGTCACCTAAATTGGAGAACCAAACGGGAGGCACAGACACACACAGTCATGTTCATATTAACTATGTTTCTGGATAGAGCTAATTTAGCTCTATCCAGAAACTAGTTACTAGTTTAGCTCAGCTAAACTATCTTCAGATTATACTACTGTTATTATTGTTGCCGTATGTGAAAAACACATTATTATTTTATACCCATTTATTTTTTATTACTCCGTTTGTTGACGATAGGTCAGTAATTTACCTATTATGTATTTTTACAAAGGCATTTGACATGTTTAAAGTAATGGAACAGATATTATCGTTAATGTTAATTTTACTGACCGTTTGTTATTACCACATTAATGTAAGTACTTATTAAAAAAAAAACTTTTTGAAATTAAATAAAATAATGTAACGAGAATGACCTTAACATAATATTGTTTTGTAGATCAACTATGTAACGTGAATAGATCTTCAAATTGCAGTTTAGGTATGTGCTGGACTTGCGAAACTTATTTGGACAACATTGTATTGGATTACTTACTGATAATTTGTTTTATGGACACTGATTTGAATTGTAATCACATTCCAATTGTGAAATTGAAACCATCTTATACTTTGCACGTCAACATGAGACAAAGGAATGAGTGAGTAACGTACCGACATACATATTGTTATTAACAGTTATATAGGTATGTGTGAAAGATATTTGAAAATGGTTTTATTATGTAGATGCATGAAAATGTGAGAAGATTAGGAAATTGTATTAAGAATCTCTTTGATTTCTTTGTAATTCAATCAAGTATATGTTTATTACATTAGGACAGATAGTGAAATTGTAATTCTATTGAATCGGAGATAGGGAATCGGAAGTGAGATAGTTGATAAGTTTTGCATTGCTGGACAGAAATAATGGCATGATAAGACTTTGATTAGTTGAAATACTGTGACGATTGGCCATAAGTCATGGATATTTGCTAACCAGAGACTTACAAATTGGTAGCAGTGTGCCTCAGCAGGAATTGATAGTTATTATGATGTATGTTTCACGGAGGTACACCAGGGTACACACATAGGGACACATCCTTCTGTCTGATCATGGTGCGAACGAGTTTTCCTCTGTGAAGAAGTTGGAGAAAATAATTGTCTTAAATGTTGCAACCCTGTATAAAGTGTTAACTAAATGAAGTGCACAAAAAAAAAATATAAATAATAATATGAGTCGACTTAATATAAAAGTGTACCCTGCAAATAAATATAATAATAATAAGTATAAATAATGAAGAACGGCCGGCCCACCAAAGAGTGGAAGTAATGAAAATAGTGTACCTATTCAGACTCTCGTGTTTAGTTATAATATGGTGTTTGAGATGTGAATAAAATAAGAGGAATGGATACAATGGAGAATAGAAATATATGATAATTTGTGATAATGATTGTGAAAGATATTATAAGGCAGAAAAAAGTAATGTAATTGAGATCTTAGGCTATCAGAAGGCTATATGATTGATGAAAGAATGAAAGAACGTAATGAAAAAGAAACGTGCAGTTAATAAATCAATGTTAAACAATAAAAAAAAAACAATTGTCCTCATATTTTATCATTTAATTAAAATTTATTTCCTACCGATCGTCAACAGAGGAGAAATAATTATT
Source organism: Conopomorpha cramerella (assembly GCA_012932125.1). Lineage (NCBI taxonomy): Eukaryota > Metazoa > Arthropoda > Insecta > Lepidoptera > Gracillariidae > Conopomorpha > Conopomorpha cramerella. Next base: position 44,041 of record SJJU01002830.1, read on the forward strand.
AAATTATTTAAGTTTGTGTTAGTTGGTAGTTATGGTTACTTATATTAAAAAAAAAATGAAAAAAAGGGGGAAGGTGTAGTGTGCAGCGCACCTTCCTCATATATACTTTGTGACTGCACATATTTGAAGACTAATAAACCATCAGTCGAACCAACAACACGTGTCTCATTGCTCCCGATATCACAGTTTTATTTAACTAATTGTTATATTTCTGTATGTTATGTCGTCTATGTATCTGACAGTTGTTCATGCACATATCTAAATATATAAAAGGAAAAGCTGGCTAACTGACATATCAACGCATAGCCCAAAAGGCTAAACGTAGGCACTTGGAATTTGAAATGGACATAGCTTAGGTATCATAGGGGTGCACTAAGAAAAGAAATCCTGAAATTCTCATGGGAACGGGAAATAACCGGAAAATCGTTTTGTATGAAAAATCTAAACGGTTAGAAACTTGAAATTTGGGTTGCAAGTACCTTAGTACACTTAAAG
>SJJU01002832.1:0-24494 GCA_012932125.1 Conopomorpha cramerella
GTGGCTTATTACAGTTCTAAGAAATGTCAATAGATGGCACTACCTAGACAGGGTTGTCATTTCATATTTTATTTTTTTGTTGACAATTCTAAAATGAGTTTCTCCTTAAGATCATGTCTGATTAGCGCCATCTGTGAGATGTTTTGGAACTACTTTTGACATATTTGAAGCTATCAGGAAACCTCTCATTGTCTTAGAAACGTTGTTGGGCTCGTCAATATGAACAACTTTCACTATGGCGCCATAGCGGCGATTTTTTTTCATTTTTCTGTGCGTAGTTTTTTTAGTCAAAAATTTTCATTAAAACCTTTTTTTTACAGATCTTCCATATCTTAGCGTTAGTGATATATCACTGGGACAAGGCGCTGCGAATGCTGACGTCAGTATACAATTCCAAAATACACAGGGACAAATCCCAAGCGCGCAATACAACTACGCACACTATCCCGGATTGGCTAACAGTGGCATAAACCCCAACTTCGGTAGGCCCATCGGTGCTCCAGTCAATAACGATTGGTTGTATCAAAACGGTGGTAACCTGCCTACTGGCTATCAGGGTGCTTACCAGCACAGTGGCTTGAGTCAACAACCTCTGTATTCAAACATGGCGTCCTATTCCAATCTTTACGGCGGTGGTCAGAGTAAATATCAAAACAGTGTGATGTCGACAAAATCATTTGTACCGCCACCTTCCAACTCCAGTTCGCCAAAACTGACTGACAGAAGTGGTCAAGGGCTAAGTTCGCAACAGAAGCAAAATCTCCCGCCTGGGTACAACAATGAGCTGACGAAACAGCTCCTGGCTTCAATGACAAATAACACTTCGACAGGAATCAAACCTGAAGTGCCACTTGGAAGGCAAGCTTTCCGTAAGTCAAATGTTTCATACATTATATTATAAGTTAAAAACAGGTATTACGGCGCGAAAATTAACCAAAGCATGCAGCTTATCTTCGTTGTTTGCCCGATGTTTCGATAAAGTTACATGTGCCGTGGTCACGAGCTGACTGGAATACAGCGGTAGATATACCATATATTATCGTATTATCAAGTACCTTTGGAAACTAGATGGATTATCTTGGACTTTAAAACTGATACCTTATTTGACGTTATTACATCGTTTCCTTTAGTGCTTACAATCTCGAAAAAGGCTTCCCAAAAGTCACCATCCAAATCTTATTTGTGTATTCCTTAAACAGCAACAACATTGAATTACAGATTCAACATCCGCGGACTCTCAGCAGCAAGTAAGAAGGCGCAGTAAGTACTTCCTCAGTTCGAAAACTTCACGAGCATTTTCACTTATCACTTCCTCGTCCTTCTTATATTTACAAAAGCCGCGTAATCTCGCCGGGGACAACTTTGGGGACATAAATTAAAAATATATTACGCGAGGCAGATGGTGAACGGAGTCTCATGCAAATTCCATTTAATCAAACTTCTGTGTACAAAATCCTTGGGCTCCCCGTTCGACCGCTCTGTTTAGTAGTTTATTGGATTTTTTCCCCTCAAAGTATTCCATTAAGATCTGTGAGTTTACTTCACATGGCGGATACGGATTGGTTAATTCAAATGCAGTTATCGAGTGATCGAAAATACCTTTTGCTCTGGCCGTACCGATATAAGTTACGGAACCAGTTCGCGTTGGAACCCGTGGACAGAAGTTGGCGCAACGTCAGCACGAATCGAAAATATACTGCAACTTTGTACCGAAAGCAATCCGTACACTCTTTAAAATTTATTTGAACGTCATTCAAGTTCTGTTTCATCGCACGAATCTAGCTGCTGCAGCTGCTATCTTAGAATACATTCAAAAACAAATAATTTTAACCAAATATTGTGTGAACTCTATGCATAGGAAAAACTTATTACTCAAATTTTTCATACTTCAAACGTAATATGACAGAACATTTTTCTCGTTAAACAATTTTGAACTTTAATCGACAGTTTTAAAGAAGTAAGTAGCGTAACATAAATTCACACAAAGGAGGTGGCAATTGCACGAGCGAAGGGGCCGCGTATGTGGAAGAATGCATGACATGTCACTGCCTACAAGACCTAGACGAAACATTCTTCTCGCTCTGTTACGGGAAGCCTTGTACGATGTAAGAACACAAACACCCGCATTTTCTATTACACAATTCGTCCTTCTACGTAGTGCTCAGACATCACAACAGGTGGCGTTATATTGTTACACAGTTGTTATTTATCTCCCGTGTAAACAACGAAGTTATTCGCGAACGCAATATATATACTGTCAAACATATACGTACATACATACATATATACATACATACACTTTACGCCTGTCTCCCAGAGGGGTAGGCAGAGACTACAGATCTCCATTTGTCACGCTCCTGACTTACCCCTTTCGCTTCATCTATTTTCATACATATTTTCATACATGAACTCCGGTTTCGAGTAGTTTTCACGCCACCTTTGGCCAGGACATCACCAATCTGGTCTGTATATGTCCTTCTGGAGCGACCTCTACTCACCCGGCCCATTACATCACCCATATAAATCTCTTTCGTCAATCGACTTTCATCCAGTCTCTTCAAACCTATACGTACAGTTAAGAAATCTCTTGCCTTTTTGAAAACAGCATTGCACTGCATCTCTACAGGAATTCTAAACTATCGAACTAATATTGTAATAAATTAATAAAATTGATCCCCTCATAATTACTAACATTATTTTTTTCATGAAGTAGTAAATGTATGATTGAACTTATTGTTTACAGGAGGTGAAAAAATGATAACTGCAGAAGAAGATGAAGAGGAACTAGCGAAGTAGACTATGTAGGTAATGTAATATATCAAAATAGTAAGACCTTAAGTCACAAACAGTATAACATTTACTTGTGTACATCATTACATAGTATAAAACAAAGTCCCGCTGTCTGTCCCTATGTATGCTTATATGTTTAAAACTACGAAACGGATTTTGATATGGTTTTCTTTGATGTATAGAGAGATTCTTGAGGAAGGTTTATATGTACAATGTATGCATAATATAGCAGAGAGACGCTTAATATTGCAATCGAGCGAAGCCGGGGCGGGTCGCTAGTTAATGATATAATACTTATGTATGTGAATATATGAAACTCAATATTGTTCATCGGGTATATAGGCGCGAATATTAATTGTTGATTATGATTTTTTTTTTTATCTTTAGACGTGATAAGCTTGCAGTATTCGGCAAACGGAGGGTAGGACGCCCTCAGGCAAGGTGGACTGATGATATACGCAAGATAGCTGGCAGAAGCTGGATGCGAGAAGCCGAAAACATATCACAGTGGCGTGCAATTGGAGAGGCCTATGTACAGCAGTGGACAAGTATGGGGTGATGATGATGATGATGATTCGGTCAAATTGCAGTAGTACTCTCTTAAATTGTTAGGCTAAAAACTTTTTATAAACAGCTTGTGTTATTATTTACAGGAGAAGATAATCTACTAAAGAAATCTAGAACCGACGACCAATGGCTCCCATGAAGGTTTCCCGAAACTATTTAGATGTAGCGGTGTGAGAAGCAAAATCGACAACTCTCTAGCAGTATTTTAATCTAATCTCAATTATAATCATGGCATACGACTTTGTGATTATTTTATTTGAAAACCCCTAAATGTGTTTAACTTTAACCCCCTTACCATTAAACACGTTGACAGTTACACGTGGTTATTACAGGTCCCCTTGAACTGGTTATTTCGTATTTGACATACAACTGACAAGTTAAGTTGAGCTTTGTGTATCTTCGAAATAGCAATTCCATCATTAGTAAGGCCCGTAGCATTTTCTTTTAGTATTAAGTTTGTATTTAGATTGAAAAGGGCATGCTTCGGTAGTTTGGGCATATGGAGGGAATGGATGAAAGTCGATTGACGAAAGAGATTTGTTTTATTTATATAAGTATGTATTTAAAAGAAAAAAAAAGTATTTAAGTAAATATATCTCGTTGTGTGATTTCCATAACACAAGTGCTTCGGCTACTTAACACGGGATGAAGGCAATGTGTGTGTTGTTGTAAAATATTTATTTATAGATTTATATGGGTGATGAAATGGGCCGGGTGAGTAGAGGTCGCCCTAGAAGGACATATACAGACCAGATTGGTCATGTCCTGGCCGAAGGTGGCGTGAAAAGTACTCGAAACCGGAGGTCATGTATGAAAAGATGTATGAATGTAGATGAAGCGAAAGGGGTATGTCAGGATCGTGACAAATGGAAATCTGTAGTCTCTGCCTACCCCTGTGGGAGACAGGCGTGAAGTGTGTGTATGTGTGCGTGTGTGTGTATTTTTCTTCGAAACTATATAGGTAGGTACAAAAGAGCAAGCATGTAGTAGCCAAGTCGCCACAGAACCCAATGTAACCGAAAACAAAAATAAAATATCATTGGCAATAAAACTTAAACTCTGTGATAAAGAAAAAGGTAAAACAAAAAAAAGCAAAACATGAATTCAATAACACTGTTCGTAGGCTTAAGTGTAATAGAATATTCAATATGCTTGCAAGACGAGTACTTTGACGATAACGAACCAACAGTGAAACCTCTGACGACACATTATTTGGACGAAATAGATGCATTACAGAACATAGCTGTGTTTAATGACGCAGAGAATAGAGGTCCAAATTGGTACAGTTCGTCGGAGAACGAGAAGTCCAAAACTGTTAGCGATGAGAACGTGCCTTCGGAATCGTGAGTGAATTGTGGTTGTTTCATTGAATACATACATACAAACACTTCACGCCTGTCTCCTAGAGGGGTAGGCAGAGACTACATATCTCCATTTGTCACGGTCCTGACATACCCCTTTCGCTTCATCTACATTCATACATCTTTTCATAAATGACCTCCGGTTTCGAGTACTTTTCACGCCACCTTCCGCCAGGACATCACCAATCTGGTCAATGTATGTCCTTCTGGGGCGACCTCTACTCACCCGGCCCATTACATCACCCTTTTAATTTAATACAAAATTGAATACACTTCACGCCTTTTAATCCCAAAGCGAGATAGGCAGAGATTGCTAAGCAAATGCCCCACGGTTCACCAAGCGTATTTAACCCAATGTGACAGGGGGTGAGCCCATCGCCGTTATAGGAATCACATACTTTGTGGTGTGCGGGTTTCATCACAATGTTGTAATTCACCGTACGAGCGTTGCGTTGCGTACATATGCCCTGAAAGAGTCTCATTGGTACTCGTCCAGTAGTCGGGCTCGAACCCGCGACCTCCCGGTTACAAGTCAAGTATCCGACCAACTCGACCACATACGCTATAAAAAAAGTGTTTTATTGGTTATCTCTTTTTTCTAATTGATAAATTCTTAACCAATTTATCGAGAAAGAAATAGCACATTGCATTTGTTATTAATGACGTTACTGCACTAATGCTAAAGTTCTAAAATAATGGTTATTTTTTTTCAGATTATTTTCAAGCGAAGGGAAACGTAGTAAATCATCTCAGAGCGCGTCTTCCAGAGACACCAGAGAGAGCGGAAGGCTGTGAGTGTGAAGAAAAAAAACCAATATAATAATTTATACGGGGTCGTAAGCGTGCAAGACTTATGGAATTACTTGTCAAGGACTTTGTTTCCTAAACAGAAATAGTCTGGGCGTAATCCATTATAAATCGTAGACCACATCGCTTTTCAACACCAGTTCCATACAATCTTTGCTTATTCATGTGGCGTGCATACAAAAGAGATAGAGAGATATTTTTCACTGGCTGTTTTATGCCAGTTTCCAGTTTTCATCATACTCGATGAATAAACCACTAATCAAGATTTAGAGGATAGGCAGGCATCTTTCATCATCAGCCACACAACGTTAACTCCTGAATGAGGGTCTCCCCCAAAGATTTCCATGATAATTTGGCGAGGAAATGCCAATAATTGCCACGCTTGGCGGTCGCAGTGGCGTTGTGTTTTAACTCACAGAGAACGCTGCTGCTCGTCCTTTGGAGAGTTCCCTCGGTCGCCTCTCCTCCCCCAAGACGGTAAAAGTTGGAAGGCATCTTTAATAGGCCATAAAAGACCTTCAACATCAAAGATTATGGTGCAGATTTGCCCAATAGTTAGGATGAATTTGATGTCTATTTTTCAGGCACGCAATGAAATTTAACCGCGCCTGTGTCCCGTGCCCTCAGGATATGTTAAAGCGTTACAGCAACAAGGGTATCGTGTGGATATGCGGCGGCTACCAGCGAGCGCGGCGCTCCTTCAAGAGCGAGTGCATGATGAGGTTCAGGAACTGTCAGGACGGCACCAGTAAGTATTTAATAGCATCGTGTTTTTATGTACGTGCTTAACTGTTTTTCGTTAATCACAATAGGTGATATTGTATCCAGCAGCGCCCTAAATTATTTTAGAACAAATATAATAATTATAATGAGAACTTAAACGAGAAAACGTGAACATTAACGCAGAGTGCTGCGACTGCTTAACATCAGGCAGGATGGTGATCAAACGCTTGTTCATAGTGATAAAAAAAGAGTCGCGGATATTGGAGAAAGGGAAGAGAGGCCTTTGCCCTGCAGTGGGATTTAGTAGGCTAGTACCAATATATTTTCACAGGCCCATTGGTGTAGTGGTCAGCATACCTGCCTATGCTCCATAGGGTCGTGGGTACGATTCCCACCGCTTGGGTGATGATCTTTTAAGTACTTGTTGGACGTGTCTGGGTGTTTTATTTATATAGGTATATATTTAAATGAACAAAAATATAAGTAAATATATCTCGTTGTTTGATTTCCATAACACAAGTGCTTTAGCTACTTAACATGGGATGAAGGCAATGTGTGTGTTGTTGTAAAATATTTATTTAATAATACATAGCTGCAGCAATTTATGAATCTATATCGTTTACGGGAACGACCGTTTCAAACACCGTAAGGTTCATACAAATTGATTTATTGAATTTCAGTGTTCGTGAAATACTTCGATGGTCGGTGCCCGTCTGATCATTACCACGGCAGAAGTTGGTTCTACAATTATAAAGTGTAATAATAAAAATAAAGTCAATATTTTTTGTTTATTATTTTATCAACACACTATTGCAATTTCTCTTTTAAATATTCGTTTCATGGCTTGCGATGACATATACTGCTCTTGAGATGGAGGTTTTAGAAGACAGCAAAATGTGGAAAACAAGCTTTCTTTCACGCTATGATTTCAAGCCTCCAGATCATTCCTTTACGGTATTGAGAGATTATTATCAATTAAGTTGTCTTTATCCACTGCTACACATAGGCCTCTCCAATTACACGCCACTGCAATTTGAGAGGCCTATGTCAGTGTAGCAAATATGCGCTGATGATGATGATGATGATTCTTTTGATGAATTTGTTTTGGATAGCATTTAAACGTGCATCAAAAAAGTCTAACCTAACCTAACCAAAATACTGACTTAGCAACAAAATTACTGAGTTGGTCATCTAATTGCCATTCTGATGATAACTTTTTAGGTGTGCAAGTTAGTAATTTTGATGTACAGTTTATTATTTTCCATTTGTTTTTAGTAAAGACGCCTTTTAATCCCAATCCTAATCATAAGTGACCACTTGACTGTCCATTGCTGGATTTACGCCTCCCTTATGCGTCCATACTTAAGAACCCAAATTATACGCATTGGTTACATTTCCCATATTTTACAAAAAATGAATTCATTCATAGTTTATTCAAAATGTTGTGATAAGTCATTGATACAGGCATGGGTAATTAGGTAGGAGACCAATCCAGAAGATTAGATTTGATTTAAATAAATTAGTTTTTTCAGAGCTAAAAATGTTCTTGATCCCTAGACACTGTTGATGTGTGTATTTAAAATGTTCATGCAGTTTTCCGTTTGAAGTTCCGACGCGACGCAGAAACGTATCCTATATATGTATGTACGTAAAATGTATCGCTCCGAGAGAAATTCCACAAACGAATGTTAAAATTGACATCTAAAAAGTCCATGGCAGGGCACGTGACCGGCGCGAACCAATATTCCAGCCGAGGTGGGAAACATTTTTGCGAAATCGTAAAAATAAATATTGCAAGCGATAAATCTATCGCGCGAAGTACTACGCCATTCGACTTCTCTAAAGATATGAGGCCGACACCAATATAACTCCGGAATGGTTTATTCGCGTGTGATAGAAATTATTACTCTATTTGCTATTGGTGAGAAATTTCCGGACCATATTTTCTAGTCTTAAAATTATTAGTGTCCCATCAGTTCTTTATGGCCACGAGAATATGTACTATCTTTATTCACTGTGAATTACTCGTATAGTTTTAAGAAGATATATAGAAGAGTAAGATGATTGAAGCATCCTACGTTTCTTTTGTAAATATTTTTGAACAGTAGAGTTTTCAGTTACCGCAGTATTCATAAAATGTTAAAACATTGATTAGCTAGTTGAGGTATAGCAACTTAGACAAGTCGGTTCGTTTTTAGAATTAACCAGCTTTTGAGACCTTCACTAGGAGTGCACTAGTTCTGTTATACATTTATTAATGCCACGATTAGTAATCATATTATTTCTCAAATTGAAACACGCACTGACTTTGTATTAACATTTTGAATCGGGTATTACAGCGCGAAAATTAACCAAAGATAGGCATTCAGTTTACTTTCGTTGTTTGTTCACGAGCTGACTCGAAACCGGGCTGACCCGGTTTAAACTTATAACATAAAGACATAATTCAGTATTTAGTAGTATTTATTAATTTAAATCGGCATCATTATAATCAGCTCATTTGGGTTTACCTTCGAGTCAGCTCGTGAGCAAACAACGAAAGTAAACTGAATGCCTATCTTTGGTTAATTTTCGCGCCGTAATACCCGGCTGGTGATAATTCCATCATTTGGCTGATGATGATGATGATGATGACAAATTCCACTGCTGGAAATAGGCCTCTCGAATTGCGCGCCACGCAATTTAATTTAAATAATTAAAAAAAAATCGTCAAATTTCATAGCGAGTCAAACCGTGTCAGAGCTGAACATCACAAATAATGACATTGAAATGAAACTCCAGTTACTGGACACAAATAACGCAATAGACAAAAACACTACATCTGACGGGAGGCGGGCTGCAGTAAACAATGGTACAGTAACATACAATACTAAACACAAGAGTCGATCTACTTCATCATCTTCTGGCACGAAAGAGAAAAAAGATTCAGAGCCATCGAAGAGCTCCTTAGCAGACAGTGTCTCATCTTATGAGCATGGGAAATCCGGAACCAAAGAAACTTATGCTGGTTGGTAAGTGCGTATTCTATATCTTAATAACGCAACCCGTATTGCAATTTTCATGTTCATATCATCATCTAGCTCTCCCACTCTCAACCTCAAGAGGTGATGGAGAGAGCAATATTCGCTCTTATAGGTTCGCTGAAGACAGCTATGCTCGTGTTTTGCCATATGTTTTCACACGACGTGCACTACCGAACTGTGAAAAATAATCTGATCATACTAAACTACGCTAACTAATTACGGCGATGGGCTCACCCTCTGTCACGGAGGTGAAGATTGGGTTAAGTACGCTCGGTGAACCGTGGGCATTTGCTTAGCAAGTGCATTTGCCAACCCCGCTTTGGGGATTAAAAGGCGTGAAGTGTGTGTGTGTGATGATACAAAAAACTATATTGGACTAGTCCAGTTACCAACAAAAATACGTAGAAGAAATCACGGATGTATATTTAAGACACAAATTTCGGCCAGTTTAGCTTTAAAGGTACAGCCTGATAATGTGGGACATAGAAAATTAATAATTCAACTACGAACATAAAAAAACGGTGTAAATCTAAGTACAATCAATTAAAGTTCACCAATACCAGTTTGTGGCAACTTGACTTTACTATTTCAGGAGAAAATGGCACAGAACATGCACGCCATGTCCTGAACTGTCGAAGAAGTGGCGCGAGCATGACATAGCGTGGATCTGCGGGAAGTACCAGCGAGCGCAGCGGTCCTTCAAGAGTCTGTGCATGATGCACCTCCGAAACTGCCAGGATGGAACCAGTGAGATGACGCCATTACTGATATTAGACTGCTAACACTCGGCGAAGGAAAACATCGCGAGGAAACCCAGGGTGTGTGGATCCTAGAACAGCGATAGGCTCTGCTCTACTCACTACTTATCACGTTGGGTATCACATGATACATCCCACTGCACCTAATTATTTAAAAAGTAAATTCCAATTTATTAGCTCTTCTTCGTCCAGTAGTCGCTCTATGCGCCCCTGCCATTCCTTAACGCTTAAATGTCCCGAACATTCCCAACAATTCTTTCACTGTTACTGCAATCCGACTGTGGAACTCTCTCCCTCTTCACATAAGAAGTTTGAAAACGGCTGAATCATTTAAAGTCAAACTTTAAAGAACATTTCCTTATGTTGTCAGATTAGTTTGTGCTTATAGTTGTATGTATTTTATAGGTATGTATCAGTATATTATAGTATATTTATGTTATATATGTGTATATAGTTATACAATATGTATAATTATATATCGTAAATATTTGTATGTACCTATATTTATTATCATAATTATTTAATTTATACGATACTTATTTACTCTAATTATTTTAGTAGTAGGATAGAACATGCTCGACCGGATAGCGACACACACTACCCATTACACTATGTTAAGTTTCGTTATAAGTTATATGAATTAGGTTACCTGGAAGAAATCGCTCTGAGCGATAAGGTCGCCATTTGCAATCTTACCATTGTTAGTTTTACATTTTGTAATGTATAGTGTGCAATAAAGAGTATATTCATTCATTCATTTTTAAACCCATATTACTAGGCTACATTATTATGGTACACTTTTAACAGAAAACTTCGTGAATCATTCACAGAACAGGGCCAAAAACCAATACTAGGTCTACCACCCTATTACGGTAAAAAAGAGATACAACACCATGTCGATAACTATACTCAAACTGTAATAGGGAGCCTAAGTGAACTCAAAATGTTGATGAAGTGTTCAGCTGATCAACTCACAGCTGCACAAAGCTCTGTGATTCCAGAGGCAACTGTATTTCTATGTTCCTGAAGGTCAAATTCCACCTTCCAGTGTTTACAAAGCTGCACGACCACCGCTGCCACAACGACACGACCGACCCGGCCCTGCAGCACGGGGTGCACTTCTTCTACGACTACAGTGTCCAGATGCCGGAGTCAGATACCTCGGACTCCAAATCCAGCAACGCGCAGTCCTCCGCCTCTAAATCCGAGTCGGAATATGCTTATTTGTATATTTGAATGAAACACTTTATAAAAGTCGTTTATTCTGTGTAGTTTCACTCCAATTTTGTGTCCCAAGCTCTGGTGTTGCTTGTGTATTGTACCAGATATTCTCAATGTACCAATATCTAAGGAATTTAGGATGTTTATGAGATTAAAAGGCGTTAAACTTTGACCGCGACGTAATATCGTAACTGTTGACGTCGTTACAGTGAACTTTATGCTGTCTTAAATCATCCTTAAAATGCATTCTTTATTAAATAAGATATCTTCCAAACGTTACAAATCCCAAATTATATTATGGTAAGCATGGCGTAGAAAAACAATCACGTCTTTTGATCGCAAAACGTGGTAGGCAAAGGCATTTGCTAAGCAAATTTTAATGCACACAGTTCAACAAACGTATTAACTCAAACGATCCTAAAATCATGTGAATTCCTGGATGACAAGTGGAATATACAGCGCCAAGGACCTTGTCATCACCCCAGCATGAACAGTTGCGTGCGGTGCGAATACCCGGTGTTCAAACACACGCAGACCGTCGGACGGCCTGCCGTGTGCCCGTGTCGGACATCAGTAGCGTCGGTCGCGTGGGTCGTGTAGTAATTAAGGCGACACTCCCGCCGGGAGCGGTCGCTGATTGGACGCCATCACCGGCAGTCGACAACGCGTGTATGTGGCCAGCGGCGGTGGCGACGTGCGATAGGGCTGACAGAATTGTGGGCTCTAGACCTTACCTTAACTATGCAAGATTGAGGTGATTTTTGCTTGAAGTCTTCATACACTCAAGTAAAAAGTTGCAAAATACAATTATACCGTGTTTGGACCTTGAACATTTTCCGAACGTACAAAATAATAGGGTTTAACATACACTCAGAGTAACTGCTTAGTGACAGTAGGATGCCATTTATTTGTTGTAATGTTAAATAGTTTGTAGTAATGGTGGCTTGTAAAGAACATATTTCGTTTCGTTTCTCTAGTCTGTATAAAATACTTAATAATGTCAGTCAATCGTCTTTTAATAAGATACAAAGGCAAAACCTTAGGGGTCAAAATGATAAAGATTCAATAACGAAAGAATTTCATTCACAGAAGAGCACAAATGAAACACGATTGCGTAACATCATTCTCTCAAATTGAAAAGAAAATTATACAATTTTCCCGAGAATAAAAGTGTTTTCTCAATGGGTAACACTGACATAAAAACCGCTATCTCAGACGGCCTAGTGGCAACCCTAAATGCGGCATTATTTTTTATCGCCACAGACCAAAAGTGACACTAGCACCACTTGTTAACGACAGCTGTTGGTGATATATGGTATTCGTTATAAGCTATTGAATTTTATAACGCTATGGGGCGTGCTAGACAAAAAACACCATAATGCTGTGAGATTTTTGTAGTCCATTGCCGGTTGGGATCATACTTCACATTTGTTATGAATTCTAAAGCATGCAATGTATCGTCACTTATAAAAGAAGAGCAATTTTGTAAATGTTAATCAGGTGCTATTTAGTAAAGTGAAGGTTTAAAAAACTGACGGTTTTATGATTCTGACAAACAGGTTCAACGAAATTTTTCATACAATTTAATCTTCATTATTTACTTTAATTTACTTAGCATAGCATACTAATAGAGTTCAAAATCCCAGAACCAAGCACGTCAGTTAAAGGGTTAAAATATTCAAGAGGTAATTCGGAAACTGCAGCTATTATCACAAGAAACCAACCTGACCAAGGTTGACCTACAGTCAACGGCAAACTGTTTTAAACCAACACAAACCGCTGGATAAATTGTATAAAATTCTGTACAAGTGGGTACCCGAGTGGGATGTTGTCTGACCTAACTTCAATCCTCCATAGCGCAGGCGGGCTCGAGGCACGGTCTGAAGCGATTTAATCAAAGGCATGTGTTTATTACTTCGTTTCATAGATGTCACTAGGTGTATCCGGTGTTATTTGGAGTTTATCTCTCCCAGTGGCGTGTAATATAGGCAAAAAGACACTGCCTACCTTAGCATTTTGGCTACCCGACCTAATAATAAGAGTTATTGCTAGATCTTTATTTGTTGTACTCACGACATAGGCTAACGAAGGTCCTGTATTTTGTGGGTAAGTAGCTAGCTATACCTATATTTCGTAAAGACAAGTTACCTATACATAGGTGTCAATCCTTGGGGATTGCTGCTTACCTTGTCGGAAAAGCCAATGCACGCCACTGATCTCTCCGTGGTCCTAATGCACTTTTTTTCAAATAAGTTATATATATATAATATATATATAACCAAGCGTTTTACCATAATCGGCTATTACTTTTTTATTGGGCATTCACCCGTTAGTTTAGAATCTCTAGATTATAATGCGCAGGCTCACGTAAACATAAGAGTCTTTTGCAAGTTATTCAACATCCTGGCGGTTCGCACTATGGTGGTTAATTCAAACCGTTTGGTTTGTGTAAATGGAATGGGAAATTTTTTTACTCCAAAAATTTCTTATCTAAATGGTTGGTATCCAGGATTACTTTTGTTAGTTTATTATTTGGGTAAGTTATTTGAACTTCAAAAACTTTTATAACATATGTATAGACAAATATGAAAAAAAAACTGTTACTTTTATTCGCTTTACATTTCATCACTGTCATTTCGTCAACATTAATCCCATTAATACAACTAGCGCCATCTTTCATAACTAAGTAACAAACTAACGAACAAGCGTTTGACCACCATCCTGCCTGATGTTAAGCAGCGTTGCAGTCTACAATGGAGTACACTTGTTATTTAGGTACCTATTTATCCGCGACTTGAAGACCTTCAAACTGTAATACGCAGAAAACATAGCCACATTCCTGGCGGTTCGCAATATGAAAGTAGACGCTAACCGTTTTATTCGCGTAAATGGTAGATCCACCTGGTATGGATGACGTTTAGCCGTTCTTCTGGTTGGCCAATCATAGAATTGATGAACTGTTTTCTTATTATTGAAAAAAAAAAATACGGTAACGGCAGAAAATCAGAAAGAGATCAAGTCAAATGACAGATTGTCGTAATAGACTCCTATCATTGTACATTTTACATTAAAACACTTCTGCCAACCGGATGCAAATAGGGAATAGACATAGTCATTGGTGATTGGTTCATTTGTAGCTGTAATTCAGTCATGTGATGGGCGGTCATCATTTGGCAATGGTCAATGGCAGTGGTCGTTATGCTTGGATTAGGATATCTATCACCAGAACCGTTTCGCTGTCATGCGGTACTTAGTGGTTTGTGTGAACGATGCAGAACGATGAAAATCACAACCCAACTCCACGTCATTTAACTTGGACCACAGACAGACTCGCAGCAGTGGGTACGATCTCATAAATATTTGATGTACCGCGGCGGAATCCACCAGTTTTTGCCCTCTAATAGATTGCGGGAACATGACATACTGACGTGAAACGTCACTCAGTTTGCAGGGTTCAGGTTTTTTTTCTAACAATCTTGAGCTGTTCGATGAACTATTGAATATTGATGGGTTTAGGTCATATTAATTTTTTCTTTATTCTTTAAATAAAAAAGTCGATTTGAATTTGTTTGAACGATTTGTTTTTGTAGGTCAAGTGCCTACTATGTAACAGGAATATGTATATTAACAAAATCTATACATATATAAACAAGCATTTGACCACCATCCTGTCTGATGTTGAGCAGCAATGTGGTCTACGATGCCACTAATAGCCAATAGAGCTACTTGCTCCATTTACTTCTTCCAATGAAATAATATGAAGTAACTAGATCATATTGCTACACCTAAACATCTAAAACAAAAGATAGATGGAGTAGCAGGAGGAGGTGGAGGTCTATTGTCTGTGACTACCCCTCTGGGGGACGGGCGTTTGTAGGTGAATGCGTACGTGGGGACTATTTAACAAACGGTATTATTTGACGACAAGCGAACTGAACTCGAGAGCGATTGAATTTAGTAAAACACTTTCAAAGTTTCAAAACACACAAGACAACTATGTAACTCTGTTCTCGAGTTGCAACTCACCATGATTTGACAAAGGACCTGTTAGTTCAGGTTCTTTGCACACACATTTAACATCATAACTGAATAACGTACAACAAACATCATCCCAACTACAACTTCAAGCAAATGGTACAGACAATAGAATAACCAGCCGCTCTACAATCTAAAACACGAAAACTAGATCCGATCTCACAAGAAACTACGATACCGGGAAGATCTTCAGAGATTTGAAGATGGAACTCAGAGTGTCAGAAACGATTCGGAATACGTCTCCTTCAGAAATATTTTGACAGCGTTCACTGATCGTCGGGGTCTTGCTACGTTCGAAGACGTGGCAGTCCAAGCAGTAATGGTTAGGCAGATATATAAGTCTAAGCGAGTTGTTGCAAGGCAAAAGAGCAAGTTATATTGTTCCACTTGTGCTAGGAAATTGAAGGGAGTTTCGCTATTTAAGTTGTGGTGAAGGCGCGTGGATATTATTTGAATTTGGATTAAGTATCTCGAAAGTGAACAGTAAGATGGTTGGCTGTCATTGTTATATCACTTATACAGTAGAATTAATGGTATTTGTAAAATGTTTATCTACTTCAAAAGGGAACGTGCGTTACGAAACTTAAAAAAATATTTGGTGTATTGTTTCCGGAGCAAAAAGTATTTCAGAAGGTCCTTTCAGTTGGTTTAATAAAAATACATCAGAAGGAAACGATACAACTAACCACAACATCAACAAAGGAAGCATAACACCATTAGCATGATCCTAAAACTAAATCTCTACTAACAAAACATTATTTGTAACACGTGCAAGCCTACAGAGGTCGGGTCCCTGCCTAAACGGGTTAAAACGCCTCAGACTGACAGACTGACAAGCTTTAGCCTGTGGATATGTAGTGTAATTGTAGTTGTGAATGTTAGCCAGATGATGGATCATGCTGCCAACCGCTGAGAACGTTTTAGTTTTGGAATTTTATGCAAAAATCTTAAGCATGTAAAATACTCGCGCATGACTTGATTGAAATGAATATTCGTAACTGTTGCTATTTTATATACTACTAGTGGTTGATTCGCGTAATTTCAGTTCTTCATACAAACTATAACGCCCTCTACATAGCGACGCGACCAACAGGATAGGGGTAAACAGTATCCTAAGTCCGTCTCCCGGTTCTAAGCTACCTCCATACCAATTTTCAACCAAATCGGTTCAGCCGTTCTTGAGTTATAAATGAAGTAACTAACACGACTTTCTTTTATATATATAGATTTTATACTTGCATGTTTTTCTATGCATATTGTCAAATTTGACTTTTCTGATTATTTTTACCTTTACACGATGAACTAGTGTTTTTTACTTTAATACGTCATACAGTCCACTATCATATCGTATCGCTCCTCACAGGCAAGCTTCGCCGTCGTTTTCAGTAAACTTTCGACTTCTCCTTACTGAGCCGACGATATCCTGAAATATCTTGTGTCCAGTATTAAGGCACGTGCATAACGTCTGAACATGATCATGAGATGTGCAGGTGTTGAACGTGCGGCAGACGAACCAGTAATTCATAGAAATCAGGCTTTGCAGAGCATTCAATAACGCTGCTTAGCCAAATAACCCCATCTCACTTTTTTACTTACATCATTTGTAAATTTTTTGCTGACGTGGAGAATTTGATTATGAATACCCTGATGTATGTGATGTAATACCCTGATTGTAGTCGTAGTCTTATTGACTCTTCTTCGTCATGGCGGTAAAACATTTTTAGATATACGCACACAAATTAGGCCCTCATGACTTTTTCTAATCCGCTTGGGTAACTTAATAAATAAGATTCAATCGCTGAGTTAAAAGATTCAATTCCCAAAAGCTAAGTCCCGTGCTTGCAGTACACTGGCAGTGATTTTGTCTTTTCAATTATCGCCCCAGAATAATAAATAAATAAATATTTTACAACAACACACACACACACATTGCCTTCATCCCATGTTAAGTAGCTAAAGCACTTGTGTTATGGAAATCAGAGAGCGGAATATAATTACATAAATACTTTTTTTTTCTTTTAAATACATACTCATATAAATAAAACACCCAGACACATCCAACAAGTACTTAAAAGCTCATCACCTAAATACATGCCAGCGGTGGGAATCGAACCCACGGCCCTATAGAGCAGGGGCAGACATGCTGACCACTAGACCAACGGGCCCAGAAGAATATTTAAACTTATTAAAGCTTACAAAGACGTCGTTTCAAAATGCTACTGCGCTAGAAAAATGTCGAACAACAAAGGTTTAACATTACCAGCACGAAACTAGCAGCGGCAGAGAATTCCTTCGATAACACCTCTCGAGAAAATACCTGCTCGAAACAGGAAATAACTTGGAAATAAGATTTTCAATGGATAATGGATCCATGGCATGATAGCACCCTCTTATTTTATGAGACAACTAGATTTGTGATGCCACTACAGGTAGTGCGTTCACACCACGACACTTCTACTGAAAGTGTATTATATTATCTGAGAAAGTATTATTGCATGTGAGAGAAATTGCTTCACACGACATGCTATACTGCCACTTTCAAGAAGAGTCACAATGAGAGGTTTTCTGATAGCTTCAAATACGTCAAAAGTAGTTCCAAAACATCTCACAGATGGCGCTAATCAGACATGATCTTAAGGAGAAACTCATGTTAGAATTGTCAACAAAAAATAAAAATATGAAATGACAACCCTGTCTAGGTAGTGCCATCTATTGACATTTCTTAGAACTGTAATAAGCCACCTGTCAGAAAACCTCACATTCTTGGGCGAAGAATATTGATACCTTAGCAGTTGAATATCACACAGTAATTAAGCACATATTCCCATGAAAATAACATGATGTTACGCCTTTTCCAATTATGAAGGTAGTACACATGTGTTACCTTTCTTCGCTTTGCTACCAACATTATTATATTCTCGAGATTGGACACAAGTTCCTGAGACTAGCATGCGGAATCGAGTTTGAATAACTTACTAAAAGTTGGAAACTAAATACTGCCGTGTACTGAACGTTCTGTTTTGTTCATGAACTCATTTGAAAAAAAACCGTGAATTGATGATATGACACTTACACGAAATTTTGTCTAAAATGTAGCGGCTTGAGTTTACAAATGAGTAGAAGTAAGTGAGTATGTGAATATTTTGTAAAAGATGTAAAGAAAGAAGTAAAGAGCTGTCACGTTAAGTATAAATACACTTAGTAAACGGGCATTTGCTTAGCAAGTGCCTCTGCCTACCCCGCTTTGGGATAAAAGGTGTGAAATGTAAATTTTATTTTTCATTTCCAGATCCAAAATTTTTCTACCCTTGAAAAAACAACATTTCCTACATAAATTGAAAATCGATAAATACATCAAGGTTCTCCTTCTAGTCTACCTACACCTACTGTCTGTGAAAGTCGATTTACTCAATTTCAGCCACCAAATTGCCGAAAATGTTATAAAGATCACGATAATAGGAAACGAGGAAAACCGTTCAGTTCGGGAGAAATTGTTCGGAAATGAAGTGTAAATTGGACAAACGTAATATAGTAAGGAGCCGAGAAAAAAGTCCGCGATCGGATCACGACAACATTATTTTTCTGGTTTAAATAAACTGTAAGTTTTATCAATGGTTTTTCTTGTTTGGTTGAATGGTGGAAATATTGCATTGCATTCTTTGGAAACTTCGTTTTACCGTACAAATTAGTGAAATAAGAAACAGAGAGACAGCTGGGGTGACTAATGGTTTATGGTTTCTTACTGCTACGATGTATAATAATACCTACTGAATATACGTATTATAGAGCGTCTGTGGTCCAGTTGTTCGGATACTTGACTTGTGAGCGGGTTCGAGTTATGATACTGGACGTGAACCAATGGGACTCTTTTTCAGATCCTATATACGCAACGCAACACTCGTACGATAAAGGACAACATGGTGATCAAACTCGCACACCACAAGGTGTATAACGGCGATTGGCTCTCCCCCTGTCACGTTGTGTTAAATACGCTTGGTGACCCGTGGGAATTTGCTTAGCAATCTCAGCCTATCTCGCTTTGGGATTAAAATGCGTGAAGAATATTTAAAATGAAAAACTATGATGACGTTTCGAAGGAATTAGATGACAAACATTCTGACATAACAATAACATACCTTTATTGAATTAAAAATAAATGCAAAGGTACGTGATATTGTCAGATGGTTTTTAAAACATTTGGGCATTTGCTTACTAAGCAAGTGCCTCTGCCTATCCCGCTTTGGGATTAAAAGGCGTGAAGTGTTTATTTTTTATCAAAACCGTCCACTAACTCGATTATTTTTTTGTGCACCTACTCGTATACTAGTTAGTAAGCTGTCTTAAAAGAAACACACTGAAAACCGAACGGCAAATAACTTGAATCAAGTTCTAAGCCCAACAAAGGCTGGTAAAAAATAACATATCGAACAATAAGAAATCTTGAAAAAGACTTTTCCATTCTTCAGCCCAAACTAACAACGCCGCGCAAGGATAATACCCTGAGAAATTCGGGACATAACTCCATCAGGTTGCTGGAGGGATTCTTTTTTCCACATGACGCCGGCAGAAGTGCGTGACATTCTGTCTCATTATTCATAAATGTTAATGCATGGATTAGCTTGCGGGGGAAATGACATCGTGGGACGCCGGCGATTATTCCGAGATGGAAATTGTGTCTTTCTTACCACGATTTATTGAGGTGAAATGCCTTTTTCACTTAAGCCGGCGTTTTGGACTTTTTTTTTCGTACTAATGTTTTGATACCGCCACGCGCCTGGCACAGACGAAGTAACCTTGGAAGCGGCTGAGTTTTAATTTGCTTTGTGTTCTTTAAAGGAGAAAAAACAGCATTTAAATTCTATTATTAGATGTTAGTTGTGTTCGGACGGTGTTATTTGCAATTGGTACCATTTCTGTGGGAATTTCGAGATAAATTATAGCATTTGTGTCAATCCAGGTTAAATCCATACCAAATTTTGCTAACATCGTTCCAGTCGTTTAGACGAGAAAAAGTTACAAACAAACATATACAAAAACGTTTGCCTCTGAATAAAATGTTCAGCTAAACGCCTTGTCTAAAAACACAAGAACTTGAATCCCGAAATAAATCTTTGTGATTTTAATGCAGCATTTTCATTTAAAATAAGACGTAAAAATTTAACCTATTCCGAAAGCGCTAACACATGCACGAATAACCTATTCCGAGTCTAGTCGACTGAACTAGAATCTTGAGAAATCCTCTATTACGTGAAAATCCATCCATACATCGGAGGAATTTAACTTTGTACTATCACAACCTTGCGAAGACATACAAAAATGACCATCTGTGAGCTCCATACCTTCAACAACTGGTCCAATGAAAGCTCAACTCTAACTGGTGCATCCTAAATTTCCCCAAACATGACCATTTTAAAACGGCACGCTAACCCGTGCACAATGTATCAAATGAGGTTCTTTACAAAATAGTAGGTTTAGTACGAAGAGTCCTTGAGATATCTACATGTGTCAGGGAATTTCCGATGAATTTCTCGAGGGTCGACCGGTCTGGAATTGTCGCGAACGAGCTGAGAGTAAGGTTCTTAAACTTGCACATGGCGGCTTCTTTTTAGACTTCATCAGTGTCATTAATTTCAGAAGTATATTTAGCAGTTCTGGTACATAAAACTTACAGAAAGGAAATCTTGGTCAGTGAAATAGCATCACTAATACTTCCCATTAAAGTTCAATTTTACTATTACTGCAGGTTTTGTGACTTTTTTACCAATGTCAAAGTGTAACTACACACACACACACACAAACACACACACATACCTACTACAATAAACACTTTCCCACTGGGCATTGGGATGTGAAAAAAATATTTATATAAATTAAAAGTTTTTAAATAGAAATAAGTACATACCAATGTATTTTAGCTATGTAGTCTTAAGTGCCGTGTGGTGACGGCGAATAGAATACATGTGTCACCACCCCAGCCAAACTTTTCCCGCTATGGGGGTCGTAAGAGACGACCGAGGGAACCCTCCAGAGGACGGGCAGCAGCGCTCTCTGTGAGTTAAACCACAACCCCACTGCGATCGCCAACCCGCCTGCCCAGCGTGGCGATTATGGGCATTTACCTCCAATAATAAGCACAACAAGGCCACGGCCCCCAGTTCCCGGCGGCTCCGCTATTCCTGGTCACGGTGGCGACCACGGTAACGGCGGAGCAGGGGGTGCGAAGAATCTCCGGGTTATGGGAGGCCACCACAAACAACTGACCCTGGCGACGTACAACGGACGCACGCTACGGCTTGACTCGCATCTGGCACAACTCGAGGTGGAACTTGGGAAAATTAGGTGGCACATATTGGGGCTAAGCGAAGTCCGAAGAGAGGGAGAGGACACCATTACCCTCAAATCGGGCCACCTAATGTACTTCCGCGAGGGAGACCAACAATCCCAAGGCGGCGTTGGGTTTCTTGTGAATAAGTCCCTGTGTAACAACGTTGTGGAAGTGTCTAGTGTGTCAAACAGGGTAGCATACCTTGTCATAAAACTTACCGAGAGGTATAGCCTGAAAGTGGTACAAGTGTATGCACCGACCTCGACACACTCGGACGATGAGGTGGAGGGCCTGTTCGATGATATATCGAAGGCCCTCCACTCCACTACTAAGACACATTACAGCGTTGTTATGGGGGACTTTAACGCTAAAGTGGGAGTACAGAATTGCAATGAATCGGCAGTAGGATCCCATGGATTTGGAGCAAGGAATCATAGGGGGCAAATGCTAGTAAACTTCCTCGAACGAGAGGGGCTATTTCTAATGAACTCGTGGTTTAAGAAAAAGCCCCAAAGGAAGTGGACCTGGCAAAGCCCCGATACTATGACCAAAAATGAGATCGATTTCATCATGACGAACAAAAAGCACATATTCAGAGACGTCTCTGTGATCAACAGGTTTAATACCGGTAGCGATCACCGACTAGTCAGAGGCTCTCTGAATATCAACTTTAAGGCTGAACGTGTCCGTCTGATGAAAGCCAGGCTCCAACCAACCATGCTCCAAACTATAATGGGATCCGAAGCTTTCCAGCTAAGTTTGGAGAACCGATTCGTTGCCGTGGAAACCACAGCAGACGTGAACAAGAACCTCGAAATGTGACTCGGGTCCTCAGGGAAGAGGGTACGAGATTTTGTGAAATGCAGCGTAAGGGCAGGAAGTCAAAGCTTTCCGGGGAGACTTTACGGCTGATGAAGGAACGACGTGAGAATCCACCCGTCACTTCGACCGCAAGGCGGGCTCTAAACCAGGAGATTAGTAAGCACGTGCGGCGCGACCTCCGATGCTACAATACTCTTTCAATAGAAAGAGCGATTGAGCAGAATCGGGGGTCAAAAGTGTTCGTACAATCTCTTGGAAGAAGCCACCTTGCGAAGTTGACCACAGCAAGTGGAGAAGTCGTCACTTCGAAGCCGTCGGTCCTTTCGGAGGTTGAAGACTTCTATGGCCAGTTATACGCATCGCATGCATCTCGCCCTGATCCCGAAAATGGGGACTCTAGAGCCACATTGACACGCCACTCCACCGAAGACCTGCCAGAAGTCAGTACTGGCGAAATTGAGATCGCTCTTAGACAGCTCAAAAACGGAAAAGCTCCAGGAGAGGATGGCGTTACAACAGAACTATTAAAGGCTGGAGGTAAACCGATATTGAGGGAGCTCCAAAAGCTTTTTAACGCTGTCCTCTTCGAAGGAAGAACTCCGGAGGCGTGGAGTAGAAGTGTGGTCGTCCTGTTCTTCAAAAAGGGAGACAAAACCCTGTTGAAGAACTATCGACCCATTTCTCTTCTAAGCCACGTCTACAAGCTGTTCTCAAGAGTGATCACAAACCGTCTTGCGCGAAGACTCGACGAATTTCAACCTCCGGAGCAGGCTGGATTTCGGAGCGGTTATGGCACCATAGACCACATCCACACAGTGCGGCAGATCATAGAGAAAACTGAAGAGTATAACCTGCCCCTGTGTCTAGCATTCGTGGACTATGAGAAGGCCTTTGACTCGGTTGAGATCTGGTCCGTTCTGGAGTCTCTGCAGCGTTGCCAAGTTGACTGGCGATACATCCAAGTGATAAGATGCCTCTACGAGGCTGCCACCATGTCCGTCCAAGTACAAAATCAGCAGACACGTCCCATACCATTGCATCGAGGAGTGAGACAAGGGGATGTTATTTCCCCGAAATTGTTCACAAATGCAATGGAGGATATGTTCAAGACGCTGCATTGGAAAGGACGTGGCATCAACATCAATGGCGAACACATCTCTCACTTGCGATTTGCAGACGACATCGTCATCATGGCAGAAACGCTGCAGGACCTTCAACTGATGCTGAATGACCTAGCTGATTCTTCTCTACGGATCGGCCTACGGATGAACTTGGATAAAACCAAGGTCATGTTCAATGAACATGTTCTACCGGAACCGATTTCAGTACACGGCACCGTTCTCGAAGTTGTTAAAAAATACGTATACCTTGGGCAGACATTGCAGTTGGGTAGAAACAACTTCGAGGACGAGGTAAACAGAAGAATTCAGCTGGGTTGGGCAGCATTTGGGAAGTTACGTCGAGTCTTAACATCAGCGATCCCACAGTGCCTGAAGACAAAGGTCTTCAATCAGTGTGTCCTACCTGTAATGACATACGGAGCTGAGACGTGGACACTGACGGCACGGCTGGCCCACAAGCTCAAAGTCGCACAGCGTGCTATGGAAGGGGCTATGCTCGGCGTTTCTCTGAAGGATCGAATCAGAAATGAAGTGATCCGACAGAGAACCAAAGTCATCGACATAGCTCATCGTTTTAGCAAGCTGAAGTGGCAGTGGGCTGGCCATATTTGCCGTAGAACCGATGACCGTTGGGGAAAACGAGTTCTCGAGTGGAGACCGCGTCTCGGCAAACGGAGTGTAGGACGCCCTCAGGCAAGGTGGACTGATGATATACGCAAGATGGCTGGCAGAAGCTGGATGCGAGAAGCCGAAAGCAGATCACAGTGGCGTGCAATTGGAGAGGCCTATGTCCAGCAGTGGACAGGTACGGGCTGATGATGATGATGAGTCTTAAGTGCATTAAGAAGAGCGGTGCTTCCTAATACAGGCAACTATCTTGCTCAAAAGGAAGTATCATATGAAATGGTTGTACAAGACATTTTGATAATGAAATAAATAAA